>JAHZMW010001496.1:0-12755 GCA_027743745.1 Alloscopus bannaensis | reverse complement strand
CTTATGATAATCAATTCGGCACAGCTTCCAATACCAAAAATCCACAAATCATGGGGTGGCCATAAAATAATTGCAATTATGTCGTCTTTTTTTAAAAGAATAGTAAATAGGAAATCTTTGGATGAGGGCTGCAAATTTATTATAAGCCGCACAACCTCTAATAATGATTTTTCTGTGCCGCGACTTTGCTTTTTTGTGCCGTTCTCTTTTGTCACCTTTTGAAACGTGTCGGTCATAATACACAGAGTTAAAGTTAAACGTCATAGAAATTTTAGAAGTTTCTCTGGAAAAACATGGAATACATTAGGTGCATGCGCTTCTGGTTGTAGAGTCAGTCACGTTTCGATGTGTCGTCAACAAACGTGAGAGCTTATTGGGGTTTTAATTGTTTCAAAACTTTGGGCTTTAAGCTTCCCATCGATTTGTGCTTGGAACTCTGAATGTTTCGAAAATGTCTGAAACGCTTCCAATCCGAGCCGGCCAAACCCCGACGGAAGATGCTGACCATGTCTCACTTGGCCCCAGTAACGCAGCCAATAGTAAATGTTGCGATCCCTCAACCAAGATCAGGTACCGGTGCAAAGTTGTCGATGAATACGACGGGATCCAGGGGTGGACAACGGTGGGGCTCGTGTTTCTCACAAATTTTCTCGTTCTCGGCTTCCTCAAGTCTTTAGGCGTCCTTACAAAAATCCTGAACAAAGAGTTTGGCTCGACGATGCACGTGTACGTCCTCATGTGCATCACATACTCGTTGAATTGTGCTGCAGGTAAAAAAATGTGCAACTCTAAAGACACAGCAGGTGCACTTGCTCAAGTCATAGTTAAAAAGTGAGCAACCTTTCATGTCTGAATGCAATGATGAGCAGGTCCTTTGGCGTGCTACCTGACGAGACGCTACTCAGCGAGGTCCATCGCACTCATTGGCACCTCAATGGTCACTTTGGGGCTAATAACGAGTTGGTTTGCCACCTCGCTCATGTTCCTCTACTTTTCGTATGTTAGCTTAAAAAATATCAGATATTTGCATGCAGCGTTGCAGTGGTGAGGTAGACGAGATAAATTGTGACAGGATTGGAGTTCTCGTCGGGCTCGGTTCTGGTTTGACGTATCCCACCGGAGTCATCCTTGTGGGGCACTACTTCGTCGGGACAGACAATGCTGGGCTTGCCAACGCCTTGATCGTAACCGGAAGTCCGATTGGAGGGATGGTCTTGCCGTTCATCAGCTCAGCCTTGTGTGAAATTTACACCTCAAGGTAACCCACCTCATTCGTCATCATCACCATCCCTTTTATCCCACTCGGAATATGAATTTTTAGTGCTTTGTGAGGTGCTAGCAGAGCTATTCTTGTGGTGATAAATGTTTGTTTTGAAATATGTATTGAACACACACAAACAGAGGAGCCTTTCTCATTGTTGTGAGGAGTAATGCTTCACGCGATTATTTGTGTGAGAGCGTACAGCCCTCCTCCACGTGACTTTTTGAGAAGTCATCGAAAGACCAGTGACGACAGCAACACTACAACGGCTCCTCTGCCGAGCAAAGCTCAGGCGGAAGAGTGTTTGGGAGATGACACGTGTGTCATTTGCAATGAATGTCAACGCTCCTCGTCCCAAGCACCTTGTGACCCTGACGAAGGAGGGCAGGAGATCTCAGGCAATCTCGGAATGCCCCCAGGGACGGATTCAGGCTTAAAGGAATCGGATTCAACAGAAATTCTTAAACTTTACGGTATTCCATTAACTAATCAAGTTCACATTCAAGTGCAAGGCTGGAACGTAAAATGTGGTGCGGCTTCTCTTTGTAGAACGAAGAAAACGAGGTTCTGGAACATCTATGATTTCAACTTGCAGCAAACCAGCGGTCTGCTCGTCCACGGCTAAATCAGTGTTTCTTCAAGGCACAGGGCAGCAAATTGAGGACGACCTTACTGACAGCAAGCTTTCCAAAGGAGACCAGCCTGACAACGTGTTTCTCCACCAGTTTGGAAATGCAAGGTGCAGAAAATGCAAAGAAAAGTCTCGACTTGTGATCAGCCTTCATGGATTAGACTGCTACAAAAGGGACAACACCGACCCTTGGGCTGCTGAGTCAAAAGTAGCAGTAATGGATGGAGCAGTGGATCACAATCATGTATTTATGCACTGGGTCCGTTCTTCTAAAAAAATGCAGATTTTGACATTTTAAAAAATTCCTTGAAATGCGCAGCTTCGACGGGGTGCACATTCATCAGACCGTTGCGACTGCCACCCTTGGCTCCTCCGCGTCTCCGCCGTACATTCTCGCTCTGGATCACAGTTGCGTCATTCTTTGTTCAGAAACGGATTTGTTGAAATCAGATTATCATGGTAGCCCTTGCAAAGACACCACCAAGCATCCTGAAGTCATCAGGGATGGTGTGGATAGGAACGGGAATTCGCTGTTAATGAATCCAGAAGATTTCTCTAGTCAAACGGGCTCCACTTCAAGGGCCCACAGCTGTATGCACCGCTTCCGAAGGTGGCTGTCGGAATCTCCTCTTCGCGACCCTGTGTACGCATTCCTCCTCTTGTCGAACTGCTCCACTGCAATTTGCTCCACAAACATCCACCTAATGATCTCTCAACTGGTGCCGGACTCGGAAGAGGGCTACAACAAATCCAGTGTTGTCTACCTCGTCATTTCATTTGCCGACCTAGTGGGTCGCTTGCTTGGAGCCTTCTTGTCTGACAAAGGGTGGCTCAGCCCTTCGACTATTTATGCGATAGGTCTCATCTTTTCAGGGGTCGGAAGCTCGGTTCTGGCTACGCTCACGGGGTTTGTGGAATTGTGCGCTGTGAGCTTGACGTACGGGATTTTCTCCGGATTTCAAGTTGGCATTTACGGCTTTCTCCTGACAGACATTGTGGGCCGTGAGAAGATTCATGTGGGATATGGAATCTCCATGTTTCTCAACGGGTAACATTATTTTTATAAGACAAAATTGCGCCGTGTGAATGGTGTGTATTTTTGTACAATTTCATTCGTCTGTTTTTCCAGGAGCATCCAATTCTTTTCGATATTGGTAATCGGAGGAACAATTTCCAGGTACAGGGACGGCTTCTCTTGGATTGCTCCTCTCCTCGGTTGTACTCTCGTCGCTGGTGGGATCCTATGGGTTTGTGGAATCACTTTTTGTCGACGATGCCACCACAAAAGATCTTTTTGATGCTTATATTATATTAGAGTTGTTGAAAATTTTAGAATGTTGAATTAAAAACTCTGTTTTGTGAAACGTTTCGAATGTACATTTCCAGAATGAAACAGATTTTTTTTTCTGGTCTGAATCTACTCGTATTCTAGCTTTATCTTCTAGTTTCTAGCTATATACTAGTTACAAGTGTGCACTCGCGACCACCACCACCGCCACGACCTCTGCATCGGGGTGCTTTGCCAGGTAACCATGGGCTGAGACGAGAGATTTTTTTGAAGAAACGTAAAAGATTTGCTCTCGAGCCTGGGCGTTGTTTGCCGTTACTCTATCGTAAGTGTTCGAGAAGTTCACGAACCTCTCTCCGTTATTTGTAAAGAGACTGAGGATGAGCTCGCCATCGGTTGTAGATCCGTGGCAAGGGATTACGTTGGAGGAACTAGCGAAGCACACTGATGTCGACAATAATGACGCATGGATGTGTGTTAAAGGTTCTCATCTCACCACTCTGTAAATTTCATCCTACATCCATACGTTCTGCAGTAAGCATATCCATACTATTATTAGGCAAATTATTATTTTTTCTCAGGGGTCGTTTATGATGTCGCTGAGTATGCCGCTAGACATCCTGGTATAGTATAATACGTTATGAATACTCTAAAAGTAGACGCTGAGACGAGTTTTTTATAATGCACTCCTTGTTTCCGCAGGTGGGATCGAAAAAATCCGGAAGTATGCTGGAAAAGATGCGACAGAAACTTTCAACCATGTAAAGAATAATTAAGATACAATTTCTCTGATTGAGCCTGTTCCAGTTTGGTAAGTCCTTCACGAAAGATTTAAACACATTTTGTTGTGAAGGTTCACCCTTACGTGGATCAAGACGCGATTCTCTTTGGGAAGCAAGTAGGAATTTTAAAGGGTCATCCCCAAGCACCCAAAAGGTCGTTCTATGGGGAAACTTAGGGAAATGTGCTGCTTTGGTAAATATCAGCGAAATCAAACTAGCCAACAATGCACACTATGCACATTTTTCAATCTATTTGTGTCGTAGGACGGCACTATAAGCCACCCACAACCTACTTCCTTCAGGACAGCATTGTGGCGACGTACATCGTCGAGTTTAAGCGGGCATCAAAAGAGTGTGAATGGACGATGGGGGTGATGGAGAAGAAGTACCTTCAAGTGTTCAAGATCCTCGACAATAGGAAAGCGTGGATGTCCACCTACGAGCTTCCCGAACCCTTGTTTAATGAGCAGCTTACAGTGGATTTCAGACGGAACTATCAGCACGCTGAAATTACTCTCCGAAAACCGATCCCTAGTACACCACCTCAAAGAACTTCATCCACCTAGTTCATAAGAAAACTGAGGTTAATGTTGGTTTTCTTTAAATAGCGACGATTTGGGCCAACCAATTGCACGGGCTAAAGGAATGTGGCCAATTTGTTGGGTTACAAGAGGGTCACTCCAAATACCCTGCCTACATCTTATACAAGTAAATTCATCGTAAAGCCACAAAAAATTTAAAACAAAACATTTTGGTAACATTGGATTAAATCAAATCTGCTCCTCCGCGAGAATCGGTGTGCCGATGGGCTTCCATGTTCGTATCTCCGTAGGAGGTAATTCCTATACTCCAAGTTGTTACCGGAGAAATTGAAATGCTAAATGACTATTTTCGTTTTATTAAGACGTGAGCAGACCATACACCCCTGCCATGTACTCCCTGACGGAGTCTGATACTCCGGAGGTGACACATCCGGAAGAGCATCAGTACCAAAATCCTGACCACATCTCGATGCTCTACTTTATCATCAAGATTTACAAGAATGGAGCACTTGGTAGGCAGTTAGACGCTATTCCTGTGGATGACGGGAGGGAGCTGCCGACCCTTCACATTTCCACCCCGCATGGCTACTTTAACCCAGCCTTCCTCGATGACTTTACGGTTCTCTTTCTAATTGCTGGAGGGACCGGTACTCATTTTTTTTACAAAAAAAATAACGAATTCCTGTGCTGAAGCAAATTTTTCTTTGATTTCAGGAATTACTCCAATGATCAAAATAATCCGTCATTTCATGTCCATTCACAATACGATGAGAGGGAAGCGAGTCGTCTTGCTCTACTTTTGTCACCAGTTTCATGATCTCATCTGGAGGACCCAATTTGAGGAAGTGGCGAAAAATGCGAGTTGGTTTCTCTATTTGCCTGTGTTGACCCAACCCAGTGAGAAATGCAATTGGGAAGGTAACTGCTTCACTAATTGTACACAAAACAATTATAGCACCCATTTCCAAAAATGGTTACAAATTCTTTGGCATAGGCTTGCGAGGACGAATAAATCCACAACTCGTGGCCACCTGCCTCTCCAAACTGAAGAAGCACAACAAAGGCTTGAAGAAAGCTCTCGTTTGCGGAACGCCCGGCTTCAACTCTGCCGTGGTTGAGTACGTCTTCAACATTTTTCTAATACTTTAAATTTTACCATTTCAGTGAAAGTTGATAATCTCCTTTCAGCTCTCTGGGTGGAACGGTCCTGCTGGAAAACATTTTTGTATTTTCTGGCTGAGATACAAATATTTATATAAGTCGTAAGAAGTGTGTTAATGTTAAGTAAAGCATTTTCCACATTTGTGTCCGCCACAATGAACGACTGCGTTCATTTTTCCTAACCGGCTCATTCGTCCTTGAAATCGCATCATCATCATCGCAATTTTAACCTTTACGAAGTCCACTGGCGTAGCGTTGATTACATCACAACAAGTGATGCGATTTCAGCGAATATTCTGTAATACGCCAGCGAGTCCGCTTGAAAATGCGCATACACAACCGTCATGCTAATTAAGTTACTCTCAACGTTGAAAAGTAAAAGTTGTACTTGATTCTGCAATACTCTTTTCTAGCGTCACTCTCGAACCTCAAATCCCGTTGTTCACAAAAGCATCCATTCATCGTCTCACCACGTGTGGCTTCGTCACAAAAGTTCAATATATAATATTACATTTTTTTGTGAGCCTCGACCAAAAATGGTAATTTCATATCAAGAAGAGATGAATTTGAAAACGGGTGACTCGCAACACTTGGCCATTCGCCATGATTTTATCTGTGTGAAGTTACATATGTGCAATGCGAAAAAATATGGTGATAAACAGCGAGAATGGTCACTCTCGTTGTTTGCTGATAATGTGACCCACGCGAAAGACTTGACAACTTAACAAGTTAGTGAACAGGCAGTTGGAATGATACGAGTGTATTTCGCTAATAAAAAATAGGAAACCGGTTCCTTTAAAGAAACTGCGTTTTATTATATAATATGATGAGTCTCTAAAATGCAACCTAAATGTAATTAAGTGGATCTAAAATGGAAACTTGATGAGGTTGAGGAGTTGGGTGGCTTCCAAAATGAAAATCTGTGATTTTTTTCTTGAACAAAAAATTGCATTGCGATTTATTAATTTAATAATAAAAAACCGTTGCTGTTGAACATTCAAGTTGGACTAGGAGCTACAGAATGTGGGATGTAAATATCAACGGAATAAGACTAGAAAATGAGGACACTCCCCCAAACTCATTTAGTTGTATCCTCCCGAAGATCCTCCAGAATATCCACCTGAAGAGCCGCCAGAATATCCTCCGGACCGAGAGCCGCCTCCAGAGCTCAGATCGAATTCAGCAACACGCTGTGCCCTTTCTGGTTGACCGATTTGGATGCCTCCTCCAGAGCCTCCGGAGGAACGGCCACTGTAACCACCGGAAGATGGAGCTCCATAAGAGCTAGATGGAGGAGCGCCGTAGGAGCTGGATGGAGCAGAGTAGCCAGAGGAACCTCCGGAGGAGGAGCCTTCGTTTTGGGCAATGATTTGGGAAACGCGAGCCAACAAAGCGTCATCTACTCCGTCTCCTCCGTCACTGCCTCCAAAACCGCCACCTCCGCTGGAACCACCCTCGGATTGACCAATGATTTGGGCGACACGAGCCAACAAGGCGTCGTCAACGTCCTCACTGCCGCCGGCAGCGACGAGGGCCACGACAGCGGCGAAAACGAGCTGGAACAGGGAAATTCTTATCAACTCTAATTTTAATCAAAATTTTAAAGGAGAAATGACTGTGATCACTTACAAGCTTGAACATGTTGACAATTTGGAAACAATGGAATCCACACAAACTCACCAAAATTGGACAACTGAGCCCTTCAACTCGAGCCACCTTGCTTTTATAGCAATTGGAAAAATGTGTCGCAGGGAGAGAGAGGATTGTACTAAATTTTGTTATTTAATCAGCGTGTGGTGACCCATCTTCTCTGCTCATCTCCCTTTTCTTTTAAGCATATTGTATAAAAATACAATATTATTTTGGTCTTGCCGAGTTTTTTATATGAAAAAAACCTTTCTACACACAATGTGGAAAGAGCGTATTTTTGTGCTGCAAGATTTACATATTATGATTTCATAAAAGTTCATTCCCTGATCCTACAACTATATCATTACACCTCATATGCACTTTTCTGTCAGGCAAGAAAAAATGGATAACTCTATAATTCTTTTTACAACTCTTCTTTTTTTCTTCATAAATTCCACAAGTCAAGATGCGTCTCCACTGATTGTGATTTCGTACACGCGGTTTTATGACGGTTACTGTGCGAGTGCGTGGTACAATAATGTTTTTCGCATTACATTATTTGCATTGAATTACTGCAGAAAAAAATCAAGTTGAAGTGCTCATCATTTTTAACGCTTGTTCGCAAATGTGTCCCTGTCACTAATATTTGCTGTAATTCCTCCACAAAGGATAACCAGCGGCAATCGTTTTATGAGGATTTCATGCTAATTAAAATCGACTCTCGCAGTTTATGATTGCTGAAAAGGTAAAATTTTTGGTTTTTACCTGTATACAATAAGTAACCCAGTTAGTTCGCACATACACAATTCAGTTCAAGATCCACGAAGAGGTAAAAGTGACAAAAGCAAACAAATTTATTATGATAATTTGTACGGTTTTTAAGATGTAATAAGAGAGAGTGATAAAAGTGCAAGGTATTCTTATGGTTATCAGGTTACAGCGCTGATTTGCAAATCAAGGCTGGATATCTTTATTACGGTTGGAAATCACACTTCATAATTATCGAAACAGGAAAGAGTAATAGCTAATCAATTAAGCCTAATTTAACCGCTGTCAGGTCACGAAGAAGAATTCATTGCCAGTTCCTCAAGATCGACGTGGAAAGGGTGACGATCAAGAAGAAGCTAGAAAGTTCACGGTACGCGGTGGAGGTGGGATGGGGGTGGTTGCACCCGTCATGGTCACAAACGCAGAGATTTCCGTCGATATTTATTGTGTTCCCTCCGTACTCTTCGACTTCGTACCGCTTCGTGACGCCACACTCGATCTGGTCCATGGGAAGCTTGTTGGTCCTGTCGCAGTGTCTTTTGGTCCGGTTTTGTCCTGCCAGAATGAGCGTCACGCAGACAGCGTTTTTGTATATGTGCCCCTGCTCGTTCTGGCATTGGGTCAAATGACCCTTTGTCCCGCAGTGGTGATCATCGGCGCAGTTGTAGCACCATAAAGCTTCACTGAGGCCGGATATGATTAGGAGTACTGCGAAGGTCATCAAGAGTTGGAAGTATCGCTGAGGCATTGTGGCTGCTTTCCTTGGCAAAGTTTAAACGCATAGTTTGCGAAAAGGTTTCAAAACGATGACCAAGCAAGTAGAGAGACATTGGTTACGCGTGGGTTCCGAATTGTGAACATTTTCAGCTAATTTTATGTGCTTTTTGCTAGTAAGATGCTTTTGACATACTGACATAACAACAACTCCAGTTTCGAGATTGAACTACCAGCGACCAAACCATCTGCCACATATGCTTATGAGAGAGCAATAATGAGGAAACGATGTCGATTTTGTAAATCTTACACCAATCTGTTTTTTGTAGCGCTAAACCTGGAATGCGACAGTATGTCTGACTAAAAGACATTGACTATAGTAGTTATAGGAAATCTCTTTTGTATGACCTATGTAGATGCTACACGAAAACGGAACTTGTAAAATTGTTGAATGGCATTGGAATTGAAGTGTCACGCTAATGCTTCCATGACATGACACTCTCCGCGTTTTCTGGTGATATGTGTGCAAAAACGGTCGTAAAAATAATTTCGATCTTAGTAGATCACATTGTGACTTGTCAACTTTTATTTGCACTCTACTATCTCTGAAAATTGAGAATTGCAGAATCCTTCGCAGATGAGATTTGCGAAACTAAAAGCAAATTCTTCCCATCGGGAGTCCTCCGTTGAGTGAGTGGTAACGCGATGGACATTCTCCCGGTAAAAAACAAATGTCTCACTCAAATCCGATTTTTTTTCTTTTATAAATTAAAGAAAGCTCAACAACGGTACACGCTACTTGTTATACTCTAATATAATATAAAACCTAAAAATTCGAAAGACGACTTGTTCTCAAAACCATCGACCTGACATTTCACAGATGAGTCTCCTTAGTTGTATCCACCGGAAAAGCCACCACTGCGGAATCCACCGCTGCTGCCTCCAGACAAGTCAAACTCGGCGACACGGTGAGCACGTTCTGGGCGGCCAAGACTGATTCCACTGCCACCTCCGAAGCTCCTCTGTGGAGCACCGTAGGACGAGGATGGGGCACCATAGCTGGACGATGGAGCTCCATAAGAGGACAATGGGGCGGCAGCAGAGGACTGTTCGCTCTGTTCCAAGATCTGAGCTACTCTTGCCAAGAGGGCGGCGTCAACAAACTCAGAACCGTCACTCCCACCATCGCTGTATCCCGAGGAGCTGAAGCTGCTGAAGCTTGGAGCTCCATAGCTGGATGGTGGAGGTGGCTCGGCTACCGCGACAGCAACCAGGGCGAAAAGGGCGATCACCTAATACAATAAACGAGCAGAGAGACTCTATTACAATCGTTCCTCCACTCCAATATCACTCCCAAAACACACTTGATTTCTTCAACAAACACTTACAATCTTATTCATGATTCCTGAAAACTCCAGAGAGTTCACAAAACGAGAGAGGCACACTACAAAAGTAGTTCACTGTGTCGACGAGATAAATAGACCGTTCAAAACGGAGAAGGTGCTCAAACTGACTCGGCGAATTGGAGGGCCACCACCTTTTTATATTGTTTGGCCAAACAATGGAGGCGCTTCGTGGATACTCATAAAATGTGGATCTCTTTCAGGGAAAAATGCAGAGGTCCTCATGTGTCACATCGTCAATGCGAACGTTATGAGAGAAAAAGAGGAGTAAGGGTCGAGAAAAATTAATGTTATAATAATTATTAGCAAAAGCACCTCTCATGCCCAGTGCTCCCCATCATTATTTCGTCGTTTTTTTCTTGTTGTTGTTGAGAAGCAGTTGTTGTTTGCATTATTATGACTATTATTAAAGTACACAGAAACACGTAATGTGTAAGGCTCTTCGTTTTTGAAGTTGAAAAAATGTATGCAAGTATTGGTAACTGTGAGTTATGTGGACACATGCATACCATAGTTGACTCTAAGGGCTCTCATGTAGTTCAGGTAGGCCAAACCCATTAGAGACTTTTGTACCTGCTCGAAAACTCAAGTCCATGCACTCATTGTTTTCCTATGTGCAGGAGTGATTATCTCAGCGCTCTAGTGTGCTAGTATTTGTTCCACTAGCTTTTCTGCTTGTCAGCACACGGACTACATCAAAGGGTATCATGATGACGACAGCCATTGTGAACTTCATCGCGGTGACTGCGTATCATCACGAAGTACTGCTGACACCCTGCTCCTCACCAGATTATTGGTGCAACTCGTACATAATGCGAGCTCAGTTATCACATTACATTATTATAATCAAGTTAACATCTCTCGTACAACTTACTCATCTCTATTATGTCACGTAATATGCATCAACAAAATACACATTGCAGGCAACAAACGCTGATTATCGTTTGTAGCGTAAAATACTATACAATTTTGTATACCATAATGATAGTAACTTTTTAAGAAACAAACACATTTTTTCAGGAACTCTCTCACAGAGGTTTTTCCTCAAGATTAGGCGTGTTTCTGTGTGGTCCACAGTGTGCTATGGTGTTCAAGCACTGCTCTTCGTTCTAATTTAAGCAGGCAATTCATCTTTATTCTTATAAAATGTGAAGTAATGTAGAAGACTTTTGATGAGTGTCCTAGACTTATTTATGACACAATTACAAGAAGACGGTGATATATGGTTCAGGTTGGAGTGAGCAGAGACAAAAGCTGACAGATTTTGAGGAGCATCAAAAAGGAGAGCAGTCAGTGCGCGGAATTCCACAAAAGGGAAGAAGAGTGTGAAATGAGAAAATTAATGAAATAATATGTGATGCAAGGTTGAAAAAAAGACCTGTAAAGGTCCTGTCGCTCGATGAATAATTACATTTCAAAGATTTTGTCGATATTGACCCTTCACTGACGAGGGTCTCTTCTAGACATTGGGAGCTCTCTTCGTCATAATGACCAACCAGCGAGTTATTAGTCATGGGTAATTATTGGTGTCTTTGACGTGTGTCACTTTTAGACGAATCATCGTCGCCGTCGCCATCATCATCTCACACATTGCGCCTACCGCCAGAAAATAAAAACGCTTGTTTTATGATTCCTCTTTTACCTTACGGGTAATGAGCTTATTTACTCCGTACTCTACACTCTCAATTTTTGTGTGCCTCATCGCAATCCTCTTCTTTCTTCATTATCATTCCTCATTACCATTGTCAATCTTTTGACTGGCGAGTCGTAAAAAAGGAGGCTGCTGACGCTCAGTGTATGGATTGGAGTGTAAGATGAATTATAACTCATTTTCATACAATTTGCAATGCGCTGTTGTTTGATTGCATTTTTCAATCATTTCAAGATCAACTCATTACGATTACCGTGAGACGAAAATGGGGACATGTCTCATAAGAATTAAACTATATAAAAGCTGTGTCAAGTTTGAAGCACAAAGAATTTATATTTTATTTGGAAAAATTTTTACTGGCCAACGCAGCGAGAAAGATGATGTTTGCATTGCCGCATCAAATTCTTTGCATCTCATTACGCTCCACTCTGTGGGTCACTCGTATTGGACCCATTTTTAAGGATAAATAGTGAAATGATGATGATTATGCTGACATGACATTGTGGTATGATGGCACTTTTATTGAATAATATATAATATTTTGAGCATATAGTTTTGAAAACGTTTTGAATAATTACTTTGTTTAAACGGAGACGCAAAGAGATGAAATATGAGTTTCCAATATCCACCTGTCTTCTCCCCATGATATTCCTTGGGAGAGATGAGCAGTCAACAGCAATTTATATCAATGCTAACATTCCAATTCGCAGTAATGTATTCATTCATCAGCCTCAAGCCAAACAATCGCTGTGAGGGCAAGCAAGCTTTGTGAGGAGGAAAATGATAATCTGTGAAATTGACGTGTGCGCGCTAATAATTCAAGCTGGGGTGCATCATCATCCCCATCATCATTAAAACTGTCAACTCTGAACAACAATATCGCACCACACGACTCTCTGGCGGATGGCAGGACGCACACAAGCCA
>JAHZMW010001494.1:0-21020 GCA_027743745.1 Alloscopus bannaensis | reverse complement strand
GTTAGGGGATTCATGCTTTCCCTACCTCCATTTGGTAAACCACTGTATCAAATGAAAAGGGTCATGGCCATCACTAACCACCATCAAAGCAGCAGTAAACGGTGGCGCAGCTTCATATATAAATAATACGAAAGTAGGATGACGGCAGAGAAAAACACCAGCTTAGCAGTATAGCAGTGTCCGTTACGCAAAACGGGAAAAGTGTAGAGGGGACAACTAAAGTGGAACATCACAACTTATCGTTCCACACAACCCAGACAACGTGATGGAGGAGCGTAAAGTATTTACAGAGCCGACTATACATACACTCTTTACAGGGTGCCTGTCTGGAAGATTTTGCTGGTGAAAGCATATCTATATACATATTGTGAGCATATGGTATATGCATGGAAAGTGTCCTTGAAACAACGGAGCAGTGCACGTAGTCAAAAACTCCAGCGAAAGGTTGTCTTAGATCTCGATGAATTGGCTTGTGTAAGCAAGGTATTTGGGAACCAGTGGTGAGAGAGCTTCTGTACAGTCCTCGGCAAGCAGCACTGACCTAACCAACTTGGAATATAATACAGTTTCTAATTCAAAGGCTCGTAAGCAGAGCACCGCGACTCGACTCCTGTTTGTAGTTACAATGCTGCACAGATCAACAACGTTTTACAAAAATCTTTATCGACCGATCCTTAACGACCACGTTTGCGCATAACCACCATACTGTTGCTTTCTCTTTCAGTCTGTTTCTCAGAATTCGTCAAGGGCAAATGGATGTTACACGGAATGTTCCAGGCAGCATGCATTTGCCTATACAGCAGCAGCGAGCCACGAGGGATTGGGAAACGAGGACAACATAAGCTTCGCCGGGGAAAATGCTCTACTACTATACTAATTCATATGGCTCACATTTTCGCCTTCCCTGACCATCCTCAAGGTTTTGGACAGCTCCACTTTCATGCGCGTGTATTAACTAGACAAGAGTTGCTCAATTATTCGAGCTGTGTTGTTCGTTCCACAGTTTTACTTCCTTTATTATTATTGTCTTTTACCTTTTGCAATGACGAAGTTGGTAAACAATGCTACATGTCCCCATCCACGAGCTGAGCGACGCTTTTTGGAGAGAGAGACAGCAGCGAAAGCTTACTATTAGTGAAAACCTGTATGTATGTATATGTATGTATTTACGGTACATAATGTACCTAGATTGTTTCATAACAACCCGACACCCCAAGTCTTACAATTCTTATGTCGCTTATTTACTCACAAACCTTCGACTACATTTACGCAATCTCTATCGAAGAAAAAATTGCTTCGTGAATCTTCCCGAAGTCTTGTCGCCCAACATATATTCATATACCACCATCAGTCAGCAGTATACAGAGATCTGTACAAATGATACATTCTGGCGGTGGAGTGTAAGTAGTTTGACTTTTAGGGAGAATTAATGACGCACTACCTAAACTCGGTTAGTTTATTATAGATACCTACCTACGTACATACTTGATTGATGTCGGTCGGTGGATGTATGAGACGCTCTCGTGTGATTATACTTGGCTTCAAAATGAGAATGCCTGCGTGGGTTGAGATGTTTGTTGAAGTATACGCGAACGCTTTTGTGAACGAAATTTTTAGCTATTTTAGGTCTAACGAATATTTGAGGTCTGCTGAGAAATATTTGACAAAAAGGCTAAGTGCCCAGATACGCTACGAGGTGGTGAGTTCGTAAAAAGGCAGGTAGATAGAAGATTGCTACCGTTTTGTATAGCAGACTACTTTTAATTTAATTTACTTTAAGTGCCCACGTAAGAAAGCATTTTTGAAGTGATCTATTTTCAGTTTGAGTTTGAGTTTGAGTTTGAATATGTTTTGTGAGCAATTTTGTTGGAGTTTTTGAGGAAAAGGTGTGGCAACGCTTGGTTTGGAACCTACATTAAAGACTATATTACGTCAATGAAAACTATTCTACCTACACGTATCTGCAACTCGAGGGCTTATCTGAGGTTGCTTGATTTTCGTAAATTATTTTCCTTGTAGAGTATTCATGCAGTGTTTTACTCTGCTGGAGACCCGTGCATAAATCTAGTTTTAGATATAACATTTAAAATTCCAATTCCATGTAAGTATTCTATGATCCACTGCTCGTGTGGCAAATGAAACCGTACATTTTAGTGAATCGGATGTCGAACGCATAATTATCAATTTAAGAAACTTGCTTGAGTCGTTTTTTACACTAAACTGTAATTGGAATAATTACATTGAGTCTTGGTCGGTAAATTTTATAGGATGGTGAGAAAATTGTGATTAAATATAAATAAAAAACAAAACCAAATTGGTAATTACTCAAAATCCAGCAAGCATAAACTAAAAATTGCTATGTATGTATACAAAAACTATTAGTGGCAAAAAAAAGTTAAAAAAAAAACTTGTCTACACGGCAAAAATAAACTATTCAATTAACTAGGCAATAGACTTATACTCATTACTAGATTAGTTAAAAAGTTCTGATTCTTGAACTTGCAACTGGGGTTATCCGTACGTAAAATTTAGGTATGTATATACTTCGCTTTAAGAAATATATGTAAAAACATCTTTGAGAGCAATGAAATTGTGAAAACCTGACCTAACCACAATTGCTTGAGCCACTACGTCATCTAATGGATGCATTTGTTGGGATCCTTGTCCATGCATGCCAAATCCAGTACGTGACATTCAGAGTGCTGTTGTGAGTGTGTAGAAGGCAGCTTCAAATATTACACCCTAACCACCCTCCATCATTCTGCCTAAAAATACGCTGCTTTGCACCCACCAACTTGGCTTGGCATACCTATTATTGTTTGTCGTTCCACTGGTTTATGTAGCCGTTTTCGTAGAATGCTGTTGTAAATTTGCACAAACTGGAAGTTCAAGTTGGGCTGTACTGGAAAGTATTTTGACTCCATGACCAGCTCAAGCCACTGACCAGGGTTATAATCAAACCCAAGAAAAAAAACCTGTACCGTGTGATTGATTGCATGTATTTCAGAGTCTTTTCCTTCTACAAGTATTTGATCGTCAGTTATTTTCCTACAGGTTTAAATCCTACAGCACAGCTCATATAATCCTACCATGATTGTGAGGCTTGAGGTGGTCATGTTACTGCTTCTTTGCTGCACCATTGCAATCACACTACGTGTAGCATGTAGGCATCGTTTGTGATATGAAAGTCAAGGATTTGCTCTTCTTCGTATACGTCTTTGAGAAGCACAAAATATGCAATGGGTAGACCAATTATGCAAGTTTGCTTTATGTAGTTAGCTTATTTGTGTAAAAAGTAGACAGTTATACACATACGCTGACAGCAACTTATTTATATCAAAGTATGCATGCACCATTTCATGATCCACGGAGTAGAAAGCGCATAGAACGCTTTCCCAAGTCCAACAATTTTGTAGAGGATTTTTGTATGCAAAAGGTGATGAACATGACGACTCGGATGCTTACAATAATATGCTTAATAGACAGTTGTCTGTTTCATGTGCAGACAGTGAAAGTCTAGTGATTTCTACGACATTGCAATCTACATCAAAGAATTTTATGCAATTCGACTGTAAGAATAAAAAAGTACAGTTGGAGCTAACCTGGAATATGCGCCTGAAGAACGGGCTGCTCATAGCGAGAACAATCTTGTGTGCCTTTAACAGCTCCCCCTCGCAAGCCAGCGTTACGTCGACGAAGTGATCGGAACAGAAAAGCTCCGCGAACGCGTTGCAGACCTGCTCTTCAAATCGGTTCCAACGGATCAAGTAAGCAGGCCTGTCCCTGGCTGCAGGTGGCTGACCCATTGGTAAAACTCCACAGGGACGTCTACTATCTGAACCCTGTGTGGTTGTCTGCGCTTCGCTTGAGGACATTTCATGAATTTCTTCTCGTCTGAAATTTGTATGTGTCATCAACTCCGAGTGCCAGGCTCTTGGCTTCCATTGCCTCATGTTATTATGTTATGCTGGAGGATAGCAAATGAGATGTAGCAAGACTTACCTGGACATTTTGAACTTGTCCTTTGTTGGAGCGTCAAAGCTCGAGAGGAGGTTGTTTGTGGCTCCTGTGTCAAGTTCAGAAAGAAATGATCCTACAGGTGCCACCATGAACGTATCGTTTTCCAAATAATTCCTAAAGTTCTTTTTTTCCGTCTTGGCTTGGTCAACCTTTAAGCTCTAATCTCTGTTTTGTTCAGACCCATGAAATTCTCAACAAAGCTCTCCATATTTATACTTTGGACTTGTAACACAGTCAGCACAAATTCGTGGTTCCACAACAAATTCTGTTTAATAACTGCTCAATCTCAATTTGAAGTCTAAATACTCTCTTCAAATCAGGTCACGACAACAATAAATGTAGTCCAATTTATACTAGCACCAAGTCAAACGCTTGATCCTTTGATGAGTGTAGTTAATGACAAGGTTTACTGAAGAAGTAAATGTACTAAGACTGACGGCTTTTAGAAGAAGTGGCTTTTGGTGTGTTCCATCATGCTTCACTCTGAACACTGGATCAGCCAACGAGCGAGCCCACTACCACAGGACTTTGTCTAGAGTCTGCAGAATCAGTTTCTCAGAGAGTTGGCAAAGTTGGGAAAATGCAAGCTCCAGCCAGCTCTTCTTTCCTCGATGAGAATCTTATCCGGCTGACCGTATCGCTAGAAATTTTATAAACGTGTACATATTTATTATGACCTTCTCGTTCTCAGCTTTTAAAAGCAGTTTCTCACACCTTCCTTCACTGCAAAAGTTGTTTCTTGTTCAAAGCTCTAACCTAGGACAACCCGGTAAGAATGGAGACCCTGATGCGAGCAAGATATTTTTTCATGCGAGTGCTTCGTTGTTATTATGCCGAATGAGAGCTGCTCGTGTAACAAGTTACCCTTGCCGTCTTTGTACGCTTCTCAACTTCACTCTCCGTCTTGCCTGTGAATAATAACATTCACTCCAGTCAGACTTCACCGTAGCTTTGAAGAGGCATTCGTTGGCTCTGTTACTGATATAGCTAGTGGAAGTGGCTTTTGGCAAACTTAATGAACGTATGGATAGGAAAGGGAATTCTCAGGTTGTGCTCATGGATATCATGCTAAAACAGTGTGCTCTTTCAATTCTACACAGCCTGCTGTTGCGGTGTCATCATGAATACCTTACCGCATCGCCAAAGTAAAGGAGCGCTACATATAAGAGAGATAAATGTGAGTAGTCTGCCTGTTACAACTTTTCGCTTGCACAAAAAAATGAAGTTCATAGCTAAACTTGTAAAGCTTGGAACCGGCACTCTGTATGAGTAAAGTTGATATTGGAACATTAGAACATTGTATATAGCGTCACACGAATTCAAGCGTCTGAATTGAACGATTAGACGAAGTAGTGTTGTGAAGACGCATTAAACACGAGTAGACACGAAATACAAGTGTCACGTACTCATGTAGATCCGACAACCTAGTTGTTAGTATATACACTACTATACAGCACATTCCGTACAACTTTTCACATTGGACTGGGTCAGTTCCATGGAAGTAGCTCAAGTGCATCTGATTTATGCTGAACTCAAAGTGGAACGGGAGACAAATGCAATGCAATTGGCAAGCTTGCCGTGCTATTGACTATCGATAAGTATTAGAATCTGATCAAGAAACATCTGAATAGTTTAATTTTAAACTACTGTATCAAAAGATTGGCCAGATGTACTTGTATACTGTTCGCGTTCAATAATTAACTTGGGTAATATTTGTTGACTAATTCAATTTTCTTCTGTACTTGTTTATAATATTCGAATAATACAGTTTTTAAAATAATGAATCAACATGTTCAATTTAAAATGAAAGTCTGGCTTATAAAACAAATGGATTTCGCTTTGATTTACAGAGGGGAAGGGGTAGCAGAGTAGGGGATTTACAATTAGGCAATGCCAAGTGATAAAAATTGTTGGAATGAGGAAAAAGTCTGGAAAATTGTCAGAGAAAATTGAATAATTTTATCCTTTACAGTTTGCTGAGATCCGCTTATGCATTTTCCAATAGGAAAAATTTACTGCGTAGCTTTTGGTATTATGTATCACGTTACCATGATTCAGTGTACCCAACCGCGTTGGCGTTTGGCATAATTTCCACAACGTCACGTGTGTCAGCTGCCCATGTAAACTATTAGCCGTGTCGGTAAAGTGATGGCTTATTACTGTAAAGCAAGTCTTCAAGCGACTGGCAAGCAGCATTCGGTACGCACTGCCTACGTACTTTTTCTGGTTAGATAACAGGCTTAACCGCAACAGAATGAGTAGGCAAAATAACATCTTTGATACATGTATCCAGTTTGCTATTTCATGTTACGTTTCTCTCACACTCAAATATGTGCAGTACCGATCCGCGGAGCAATTTCTATGTGATTTACTGGTCTTGGTCAGTGGGATCTTGTGCACTTTCTTGAATTTTTTAGGAACTGTATCTCAGCCATTCAGATCGCTGGTGTGGTAACATTTAATTTTGTATACGTCTGCATAAAACCTGTACGAAATAGAAAAGTTTAGTACAGAGTCTGTAGTTTAGTAAGTATCTTACTGTTAAAGAAAAGATCTATGAAATATATAGTATAATATATATAATATTTTATTAGTATGCATAATACAAAATTGACATTCACAAAAATCTCTACTTACTAAAATATTTGGCGCAACTAGACAATTTTTTATGACAGAAGACTGCAAATAAGAGATTCTCTGCGCTAGGATTTTTATACATGTGTCGATATTGAATTTAAGTACGCATTAAATTTCAATCATCATTATTTTTTTTTTACTCTAGCTAACACTTTTTCATTGGGCTAGTTACAAAGGTACTGTCAATGTATAACTTCCAGACGAATTGTGAGCTATGAGTAATAAATAATGAATGTATATAGGTTATTTCATATCCGATATATATGTAACATCATTGGCTGGACAGGTTTATCTACGTAGACCTCAAACCACGATCACAAAAATTAATTATATTCTCGAGTCTACGTTTGAAAACATGGCACACGTCAAAAGAAACGAACCAGATGAAATTGTGCATGTATAGCTATACATGCATACGCGCATGTATGACAGCTTACATAAACTGCTCATGTAGCACATGCCATTTTTAAAGGAAACAGAGATGGAATGCCAATAACTATACTATCTCCACGATGTCTGCGTGTCTAATCTCTCCAGTTTTGTTGAAGATGAATGGTTTGTTCCAGAAATATGTCAGACTGCTGCAAATATTTATTTTATAAATGTATTCAACTGTGTTTATTGAAATAACGACTCACAGATTGAGAGTAGCAATTTATTAATTGTTTTTCATGGATGTATTTCTTGCAGTTGTACCTAATCACCCGTTCGCATAGAGGTTCCATAGTTGTATGAATAAAATTGCAAGATAAAATGCTTCCGGCGCATTTGCACATACTGGATAAAACAAACACGAGGAGAGAAAGGTTGCGTTTTATGATGACTGCTTGACTTGGATAGGCAATGGAACTGTTACAACACGCACTTGTTTATTTGAAATTATCTTTTCTACTAGTATACAGAATGCGGACTCAAGAATAAAGTGAATTGTTTTCAACTGAAACGAATCGCATGTTCCATTTTATGCGTGCAAATTTCGAGTTAAAGCTTCTTCTCATGCAAGCGCATTCACATAATAAGATCGTAGGCAACGCGGTGGCTCAACGTTCTCAAATGCAGCAGAAATATGCATTCTGTACCAAGTGCGGGTGTACCACAAACATTACATAACGTAGTTGCTAGTCAAGAAGGCTCACTGATAACTAGTGATAACTGACGTTTAATAATGTCTCACAAGTTATCTCAATATAAAAATTTAGCCTAAAGCATTTCTGACTACAGAAATCACGCATATAATGACTTAACAAATGACATATCTATCCAGTATAGCAAATTAGTGTGTAAAAGTTTCAAATTGAAAAATGGTGCTGTGTTGATGTCAACAATAGAAGTAAGAAGTAAACCATACGGAACGTCACACTGAAATGATTATGTGCATCATTCTGACTCACAACTTGAGACATCTTCAGTCTACTGAACATTTTATCATTCGACTGGACGGCTGTCCAGTCGAAACCGCTGAGATGATTTTTTTACAAAGTAAATCCATTCCTGAAAAATAAATTATTGTCACACTATTCACTGGTGTAATCAGGCCGAAAGATATTAAGATTGTCTTCGACCTACATTGAATAAACGAAGCGAGTGCGGGTAGACAGGAATACAAATCTGGGGAGAAATCAGATTGCATCAGTCTAGCAGTATACGGTTGTATTTATACTTTAGTGTTCCAAAATGTCACTTTTTACAAAATTGTCAATTCATTAAGCGTGGCTGTCGTTTTTAATCATAGTTTAACACATAACGGCAAATGCCATAAAATTATACTAATCCGAGCTGTAAAATGACAATTAATAATAATCTTTTACATCGTTACCGACAAATGTAAAAACTAATCCTGTATTGGACGGCATACAAATTTAAAGAACTCGCTATCCACTCAAAAAATAAACAACGCTTAGCATAGAATATGTACAATTATTTTATAGAGTGGTATTCGCTTTCGTCTGGCCTGTCAATCAAGTGCTCACAATTCATTGAAGACAACCCATTGTTTAGGAAATACTACATCTGCCACATCAAAATTTCATGTATTATTTGAAGCTTTAAAATATCATTCAAACGTTGAGGCAATCGTTGTCAACCCAGAATTTCTCAGAGTTAGTGGAAAGGATGAACAGAAGTTTTAGTTCAGAACTGAACAGATCATTATTTTTACATAAATGCAGTGCAGATTTTACTAAGGCGTCCTAGGATTAAGAACGTTTAAAAAGTTAAAATTAATTATACAAATTGGTTTAAGACGACTGTTTCATAAGATCCAGGAACAGGTTATGTGCAGAATTAGTGGAAAATGTAGACTCTAGATCATGAATCATTGATGCACTTCTAACTTTCAAATTTCTTTAACATAATATAATATAGGTGTGAAGAATATATACATTACTAAAGGAGTGAAAATGATCGATTCACTTTACAAAGTATTCAATTTTCGAAGCAGTCTACCACGGTAGGTCTGTTAGTCCATGACTATAATGAAGTTGCTTTCATTTCTGAATCCATATAGATGCTTGTATAATAAGTGTGTTTTTGACAGGGATAAAAGAAATCAAAATGCTACGGTGTGCTTTCCTTTCGGAAAGTCAGGAAAGTTTGCTAAATTCAGCAATCCTGTGAAATGATCGGTTATTGCTTGTACATTTCCACTCCGAAGAGTAACGAAAATGAAGAATTGGAGAAATTCATTTGTTTTATTCCACACTAACAATCTCGCTTTGCTTCACTTTACTTGATGAAGAACCCGCAGAGTGTACACATCACCGACACGCATACGAATTCCTATGTAGGTATTGTTTTACCAGTTCCATTTTCATCAAAAATGATGATGTGGTGTTGCTGATCATGGTCCTGTGGTGCTGACTAACGACTTGCGGAAATTACAGGTAATTGAGTGGAGCGGAATGGAATTGAATATGAACCACATTGACTTAAGCGCAACCCAATAGAAGAACTAGAGAAATCCAATCAAGCAATGTTCTTCAAGTAATCTGTTTGGAGACAGCCAACGAATGATGACATTTGATGAATTGCTCCAGAAATTTCAGTTGTGATTCAGCCATCACCTCTTCAGCTCGTGTGTCTTTAACACTGAACGATTCGGTGAAATTTGGTTAAACTAATTCGAACTGTAGGGAAAATTTGCCAAAAACCTAAGCAAAAACAATGCCTCATCATTCTCGTTGCAGAAGAAGTCATTGCAGAAAGCACAGGAGCTCCTCTGCCATTCCTTCAGCTATCTCTATTCTGGACCCGCAAGGGGCGACGGGGGATCATGGGGTTGACAATTCGTCTCGAGTAGTACGTGTCAGGACATTCTGGACTGGTGCAATTTGTCGATTTTTTCGATGTTGCAGACGCCGTCGTGAGGTTGAGTCTAGACAATCACAGAGTAACAATCAACGAGAAAATTCAGGATCAAACCAAGGCTCTCTTGCGAGTGAATCATCGCTTGTCAATGTAAAGGTACTGACTTGACACTTTATAAAATGTTTTTCATTTTGTGAGCCAAAGACAACTAACTGCATGAGGATATTCCAATTATTTTATTTACATAAAGCCCGGCTATTGTGCAACACCCTCAAGCAGAACAAGAGGAAGGCAAATGCAGATGGCTCAAATGATTATCCTCCCCTTTATTTCCATCTTTGCCCTTATTATCCAAAATAGTATAAGCCTGTGGACCGTGCTTGAGTATCAAAATGAGGTTGCGGACATAGATAAGCAGGTATAACATTTAATAATCATCAATATAAACCGTGTAGCTTGAAACTTTGTTTCCGACGACACACCAAGATTAGATACTTCTTACGAGTTCAGCGAAAATCCCTCACATATCCTTCGTTGACATATTTCCAGGTCGAGACCACACTAACTTTGGGACGATTTGCAACTGAAATTCAGAAGGAACGAAGTGAAGTGTCATTCTTTGTTTTCACCGATAACAACGGGTTAGAGGCTATTTTCAAACCACTCATTTTTACATTGATGGTTTTATTACTTGAAAAGGCGTAGAATAATCGTATTTAATCTTTGCCAAACATGGTGCTTGTTAAAACGTACATAGTTAGAGTGAGAAGTGCATACATTTTCAGTAAATTATATGCGCATGCACATAGGCAAATGTATGCCCAAAAGCACGGACGGTTTGATAGGCGAAACAGCACTATGGCTTGAATGAGGATACATAGGTATTATTTGGCAATGTTCACCCTAAAACAAATTTAAGATAAAGAATTTCCTGGAAAATCTCGTGGCACGATTCAAGGGTTGTTCAGTTCAGACTGATTATATAAGCTGCCTCTTACCTAAGCAGTACGGTCCAGCTGCTTTAACATGTGCGCAATGATTTTTTGTATGTTTGTGCAAAGATGAAAAGAAAATTTGGAAAATACCAGGAAAATTGAATGAAGTAATACCATTACATTTATATAACAATCTAGAAAGGCTTGAGTTGGGGATTGATGATAATATGTATCGCTCATATACACTCATAAACCCTCGTCACTCGTTGTAGGGGAAAACGAAACTTGTCGGGAAAATTATCTGGACGCTTGATACAGTTACAGCTACAGCACATCGCAGTAAACGTGCACTCACAACTGTGTTATCCGATTCGACTTTCATCCTCAATTGACACCGTAGGCAATCTTGAGTTGATGAACCATGTCTGTGCGTCTGTTTGTTGGCATTCAAGCTTACTCCCAAGCTTCGTATGACATATTTAGAATACTTTAAGGAAAGTTGGAAGAAATAATACTTAATACGGCCTTACGTGAATCATCTCAGTTTACCCCGCATTATTTTAAATAAACGAGATATTGAAGATATGAAACGATTTGTTCTGCAGTAGTGATTGCTAAAACCTGAATTCCAAAATTCTAAACACCCTTTTATAAGAACACCTGAGCAATTTTGGCGGAATATAAAACTGTTGTGTGTCACAATGGAAGGAACAAATTATAGCCGTTTCTTAAAATTGCACGCAGTAGGTACATGGAGGAGGTGTCTGTTCTTTTAAATATGTAGATCAGAGATTGTAAAGTGTCTCTCGGAATTCTGAATCTAGGAGATTGCTTCTCTTATTAAAGATGAAGTGTTCAGGCATTTGATTATAAGTATGACTCCGAATAGTTGAGTTTTTATTGGTTGTTATCAACGTGCCATAGGTCATGAAAAAGCTCAGATTTGAGTACATCATGTATCATTAGACCATGAATGGTTTGGTCGTTGTTGATGCGCGTAAGAGACGCTGATAAAACATGTGAATACCATACTTCTATTCGACTGTCAGGCACATACTCTGCTTTTCGGGCTGTTTTGTGTGATTAGTTCATCATTGATAATTATAACGATTAGCCTGCTGGTTGCAAATCGCATCTGTCATTGACGGTGGATGTATAAGTGAATCTTTTTCAACGTACCCCCATGTGGGTTTTATTGTGTAAAACGTTTCTGATCACTGCTCCGACAGAATGCATGATGAATGGACATTAGATGATGACGTCTTTTATGCTATTTAGGCTAATTTTTAAAAAATATCTATTTGAAACGCATTTGTGACTGCCAGCTATGTTTGTTAAGCCGATATATATTATACACGTCTGCATGCAACATTTGATTTCGTACAAATGCACGTATTACTGTTGAATTCAAAGTAGAACAAATCTTCGCGAGCGATTTCGGAAAACGGATGAGGCTCTGAAAAACATCACCGAATGGCCTGAAGGCATTTCCAAGGAGGGCAATGGTCGCAATTTTATTACAAAGGATATTTTTCAAATTAGACTCGATGATTTCAGGTAACTGTGTTATCTTTCCATCAATACTATTAAAAGGCACTATTCCTCTAGAAGACTTACATGTGCACATCTTTTATTTTTGTCAAGTCCATCAGTTCTTATTCACCTTCAAATTTGTAAGGACGCGACATAATATATAAAAGATGTATGCATGAAGGAAACACACCAATAGATTTAATAGTCAGATACCTTCTATATTCACGAGAAAATTTGGAAAGAACATCAATGACACGGCTAATAACCCTTTACATAAATGGCTTTCTTCCTATGCCCCCATTTCTAGACAGAAAATCAGTCCGAATGAAAGCAACACGTCGGATGTGATGGAATATTATAACTACATTAACCACGTAATGCTCGACTATTTGACTAAAGAAATGAAGGAGACCAATTCCAGCGATACTTGGAGGTGCATATGTCTTTCTTTTGTATTAATCAGTAAATTGATAACGTAAGGGAACTTGAGCGTATACTTGGCTGTTTGTTTAGAGATTTTACTCATGAACCGTAACAGCGTAGCACATTAAGCACTAACACGCATACAGTTTGCCTGTTGGGCGATAGAGCTTGATTTGGCATGAAATGACAGGCTGTTAACTTTTTTCTTTATATTTATGTACTGTATATAAATTTGCTGAAAACAAGTCCTAATGCAAGCACCTCCACATTTGACAGATTTCTGATTTCATACAAGAATCTACTGCGTTGTATTGAGAATGTTGGGATATCAGTTGTGTACGGTAAGTGGCCACAGCGAGCAGCGAGAATGCTTCAGTGACTAACTCCATTGATAGTGTTAATCAAATAAGTCTACATATCCGGTAGCCATTCTAGATTACCACTATCATCATTCCATCACTCTCTAAATGTAAATATGATGTGCTTGAACTCAGGGATCAATTACTTTGGTCGAGGAGTGCTGACGCAAGTGAATTACATAAAGTATATTCGCCACGATGCTTTGGGCACAGAGTATTTGAACTCCTCTTTAGAGTTCACCTCAACCGTGAAAGAATATTACAACAAGATTAGTCATCGGCTGGCGACCTATGGAAATATTCAAGTTATGTACGTATTCAAGTCGGAGTATCCGCTCTGGATAAGCGCAAAAACTGACAATCATTACTACAACTACTACAATATTTATTCCTACTTCACCGTTGACAATTGTTAATGGAGTATAATAATATGGCACTTGGTTTTAGGAGACGAAAAATAATGCTAAATGATCGACGGGCTCCTAGTTTCGAGGACGCGGTTGAGTACTTTCAACTGATGTCAGAATACATTGATGAACTACGCGTTATGCAATACCATGTTCGAGAAAAAATTACGGAGGTGGTGGAGGACCAACTTGGGAATGCGAACAGATCGGCGGCAACGGCCATCATTATCCTGATTGTGGTTCTGGTGATTTCCCCCACTATCATTTTTCTTGTCCACAAAGCCACCACCACCATCCAGGTGTTTGCTGACAATTTGATTGCCAAAGCGGAAGAGTTAAAGAAAGAGAAAAAGAAATCGGACAGACTGCTGTTTCAAATGTTACCACCTTCCATAGCACAGGAGTTGAAACAGAAACGACAGGTCCAAGCCAAGTGTTATGATCAAGTCACTATTTATTTCAGCGATATTGTTGGTACGAAGATTTTTCATTATGAGCAATGGCAGACAGGTCTCAATATAGTCGGACTTATGGAAGTGATATTCGTGGATATTTTCAAGCTTTAATTTATTTGCTTACGTTTTTATGGCATCACTGACTATGCTTATGAGCAAGCAGGCATAATAATGAGAATGACAACTTCACAGGGGACAGTTACATGGTTGCAAGTGGGCTTCCTGAGCCAAATGGTTAGTAGCAGCAAATAATTGCTTAGCACATGAGTCGGTCGTGTTGCTGAAAATGTTTCCTGATTTAGGGGATCAACATATATCTGAAATTGCGACAATGTCTCTGGATCTTTTGGCCGGTTCTGTCATTTTTCAAATTCCACATCGTCCGGGGGAAAAGCTTCAGATCCGCATAGGTTAGTTTTTTCCCACCCTGTGTGAGAGGGGAGTTTGTTTTGCACAGGGATATTGATTTGCGACCTGAACAACCGATGACATTTATACAGCAGTTAGAAACTGTCATCGCTCAATTGCAGTTGAACATAATATACTGCATGCTATCACAAGATATGTTGTTAGCACAACACCCCTGTGAAAAACAACTCTTGCAGTTTGCTTGCGATTTTGAATTTGGTAGTCCACAGGAAGCCAGTTGTAAAACTTGAATAACTTTTTTATTTGTAGGCATTCATACAGGCCCCGTAGTTGCTGGTGGTAAATTGAAAAATGGCTTATACATACATGTTATTTTAAAGTTAACTTTCATACAATTTAAAATGACATGTTTAATACACAGTTGTTGGACAGAAAATGCCTCGCTATTGCCTCTTTGGAGATACAGTGAATACCGCCTCGAGGTCACGGCAGTTTTAACGATATGTTTTGTTGGAGAAAGGGGTGGATTCCAAACGTTGCAATTCCTAAAATACTCTATACAGTGAAAAAAATGTGACAATCATTTAAGAATTAATACCGTCACGCTTGTTTCCCATAATAAAAAAGATATCCAACACAATCGTACACCTTCAAAAATACATTTTTTAAATAAATTTATGAAATTTAATAAACTCAAACTAGTTTAATTTATAAGAGTTAATATATAAAATTTATGTTAATTTTAAATGTATTTTAAGTAAAGGTGTACGATCAAATCCGAAAGCCATAAAAAGTTGCAAGTTTTGAAATCTTCGCCTTACAACATATGTTTGAAAACTACCGTGACCCCTCTTAAATATCCTTGCAATCACTGTGCGTTTAAAGAATGGAAACCACAGGGGAGCGTGAGTTGAAATTTTATTATTAAGCCAGTTGTATGTAACATACGTACATAGTACATAGGTATTATAGCATATATACAATTTGTATGATACAAATGCTTTTATAGTAGTAAGATTTGTAATTTTCTAGCCCTCAAAATACACATTAGTATGGAAATGAAGCTAGCACTGGATGTTGTGGGTGGATTCAAAATAGAGCACCGAGGACTTATTGATGTGAAGGTGAATTTAAACAAAGTACATAAAGCTAGCAGCGTATTTTTTATTAAGTAAATACTTAGCAGCATGCAAAGAAAACTACACATTCAATCTTCATCCTCAGGGGAAAGGCATGTTGGAGACTTGGTGGTTGTGTGGAAAAGAAGGAGGAGTTGGACGAAGCGTTGAACTGGACACTCCAGGATTTTTCGAGCAAACTAATCTCCCAGCCTTTATGGCTGACTTGGATGACTACGATGCTTGGGAAACATGACACAACCAATGGTCTGTTCATGTCAGAAATGCCAATACAAAGTGCTTAATGGCACAACAAATTTTCCAACGCAGGTCTAGCAGTTGAAGCATTTGAGATGCATTATGAGTATAATTGGTAGATGTTTACCAGAGCGATATATGAAAACGCTATTGTTCGTAAGCTGTTGTAGCATTGTCCTCTGTTGTGGCATAATTACTTGACTTACTAACTAGCGATAAAATGAACATTGGAATTTTTTATTATACAACTATTTTATAAGACCTCAAGCAAATTTTAATGGTTGTACATGGCGTTTTCAAATATATATATATTCTACCCTGTGCTGAGAAGAAAGTTTGAGATATTGGTGTAGTAGTAATAAATGCGTCATGTAAAAAGGTAGCACGTGTCGAATATATTTGGCTGCTTAAGTAAGTCACAGTTATGAGGCGTCTGGTTAGCTATGCAAGTCTGGACGTTCGATCAGGGGAAAACCTTTTCTCATAGACCCATACGTTTTTGCTGCAATTGTTCCAGAAACACTTCCCTTTCTGCCTTGTGCAGTATTCATTTCTGAATGTGTAATGGGTACATACATTTTAGTGATTAGTAAAAATAACTAAATTTAATATTTAAATATATTATGTCATACCTGAATAGCGTGTTCCGACTTTGTGCGGATTAAGCTTAAGAACAACTGCTAGCGACAAAATGGCTATCGCACTCACACCATGTGCAATGACTTCTCTGTAGTAGGTTGGACACGTTTCACAAAAGCTAAAACATTGTCGAAACATGAATGTCATGTATACAGAATGAATTTACTTTCTATTAAAAAGAATCTACATTTTTTCACTTTCTCTTACCTGTGTCCGGTCTGAACAATTACAATAAAAAGACCATTCAATGTCTTCTCAACGAAAGTTATTGCTCCAAAAACAAAAGCACCGGATTCCTATTGTTTTTTTTTCAAAATAATTATCAAATAAATGGACATTTTCCTTACAAAATCAGTTCACATAGAGTAGAGCTTACTGTATTTGTTCCAATCAAATCTGAGGTTAGCGATACTGACAATACCAACATTAAACTCGATCCGCTATAAGAAAAGGTGAGGTTTTACTGACAAGTTATAAGAAAACGTTTATCTAAAATCAAAACCAGCTTTCAACGACTTACATTCCAATGAGAATTGTGAGAATGTAGACGTTTCCGGAGGCCAAACCTTCTTGAGTGTCGTATCCCAGCCAAATGCAGCCAGAGTAAGCAAAGCACGTCGCTACTATATAAGCCACCTAAACACAGTTGGAGAAAGTTACATTAGCTGAATGATGTATATATCTTAAAGGCATTGGTAATGTGGTAAAAATATACAATTTTGCGTAAGCAACCTTTTTGTTCATTGCTTTCAAAATAAATCTTGACTAGGCAAGACGCTATAAGCCCACTAACTTGAAGTACTAATGGAATTATGGCTAGAAGTTCCTGTAGTATAAAACAATAAGCAATTTATTATGCTGTAGAATGAAACACAGTGATTGAGATTCAGTCATTCTAGTGGTTGACGGAACTCACCTCTTTAGCCTGTATACCTTCTTGAAGAAATAAAGGAAGAAACGTTTGATTTAAATTAAAATACATTCTGGCAAGAACAAGCAGCAGTCCAATCTGAAATCATTTCAGTTTCCATTGTGTAAGTAACTTTCATTAATTTTCGTATCTTTTTAATAGTTCGTGATTTGCATTTTTGTTCTATAGTTTCAAGACAATGGGTTCATACGTAAAAGAAATGCTTTTCTCGAAACCAATCGGACCAGTTCATATTTACTGGCAAAGGCTCCTTCTGATTAGCTTCTACTGAAGACTCTCCAGCTTCCACATTCTTTATAAAATATTCTGCATCCTTGGCTGTCATTTCCGGAGTGCCAACATGAAATACTGTTACTATACATGCTCCGATGCCAGCCATGATTGCAACAATGTACTACAAAACGGGAGACCCACATTTTAAAATTCATAGTGAGATTTGTTTTGCTTTTTCCCAATTTGTTTTACCGAAAATCGCCAACTGTCTTCCGCATCAACAGCTTGGCTTCCTCCGGCATTAGTTCCAGCAGAAAGAATTATCCAAGATGTCACATACAGGGAAATATCTGCAGCAACATCAAATATGTACCTGCGGACAAAGTGACGATACAAATTAGCTCAATTACGTAAATTGTCTGAAGGATCATTCTCCTGGTGGCAACGGTGGTTGTGAAAAGAGCGTACCTGAAGATTGTGATTTCATCTCGATCCAGTTGAACTGGACTAAGCTCGGGTATCAGACTGAGATGTGCGACGTGCACAGCCGCGTTGCTTATTCCCCAAATAATGACTAGAGGAAGGAAATAGCCCAACAATGACCAATAGCCTAAACTATTAAAACCTGGGAATTTCACAAATATCAGCGGAAAGGTTACGAGGGCTGCTAGAGAAAAAACGAGATGGACCGTCTTTCTTTTCCCATAATTCCAACATGGCTTAAATTTGTCCGTAAAGTGGCCAGTTAAAGGTGTCGCTAATCCATTGGCGATTTGTCCTGTGAGCAGAACAATGCCCGCCATGCTCGGAGGCAGCTGTACGTATTCAAAATCACATTTCAAGGTAAATCTTTGTTGCCTGAAGCAATTCTTAAAAAATCTATGCGTTAAACATGAAAAGTCAATACCTGTATGACAAATTGCAGGTAAAGCAACAAGTAAGTATACCAGGTTGTGAGGCACATGTGGTTATAAGTGTGGCCAACCCCATAGGCCAGTTTATGGAGGTAACTTAAATGCTTCGGGTAAACCATTTTGAAACTTTTTTGTAACCGTCAACCGTAAACTTGAGACAGCTCTCGAAAATTTTTACGCAATTACGAGTATTAGGTGACCATAATAAATTTTAACAAAACAAAATCACAGACACACAATGGTCGAAGAATTCATTTTTCAGAAACGTTGTACTTTAACTTTGCACTTCAATTCTTTCTCAAAGTTTGGTGTATCCATGCAGCGTGCCCACGAAGCGTTTACAGTCACATTTGCGTCTGCTCATCATCAGCTAGCTATAAACAAAAACTGGAACTTGACCACAAGTCTGGATTTTCTGACAAGCAACCAGCAATTCACGTGAAGCAGATATCCTCAGTCTTATAATGCATTACCCTTGTCATTACGGAAAGCTTGCAACAATCTTCTGGATCATAGCATGACATCAATACCCTCCTGGTCAGGTGTCTGATTATGTATATGCTGTGCACACCTGTGACAATTTCTTGTATTTTTCACTGTACATGCTGTGGTCACAAGCAATCACGATTTGCTTGTAAATAAAAAAACTGGAAAAAACAGGTTGATACGTATATTTTGTACGCAGAGAAAAGCATGACCACAACTTATAGCATGTACATTTTTAACGATTCGCACTATGAAGAAGTAGCAGTAGTTACATTCCTTAATAAATGGAAAATATCTTATCCACGAGAATATATCCACATACATGCATGACAAGTAACTCTGGCGTGTATTCAGAAAAATGGCTCCATCCATCTCATGGTAAGTGGCATAACATTTCCCTGTCAAGTTTAATGCACATTACTTTTTCAAGGCAGTGCCACTAACGTCGAGCGGAAAAAGTGCTCTGCATAGTAAAACCTGAAATACAAATGCATGAATGATTTCAAATACATATATTTACTTTGAAATTACCATTTTACATTGATGTTCAGTTATGAATAAATATTAAAGTTGTGAGTTGTCCAGTTAACTCATCTGCAATGTCATTGAATGCGGCTCACACGTATTTTATTATATAACAATTAATGGGACTGCATAATATCTTGGCTTTTATTACACATCCTGTCAGCTTTAAAGCAAAATCTGTGTGTTGCTGAAGAGTTTTATCCGTGATTTCCAANGCTCACACGTATTTTATTATATAACAATTAATGGGACTGCATAATATCTTGGCTTTTATTACACATCCTGTCAGCTTTAAAGCAAAATCTGTGTGTTTCTGAAGAGTTTTATCGGTGATTTCCAAAGTTAACAAGTTTTGTGGCGGTTAACCATTAGTACAAATGAATTATAAATAGACAATTAACTTAATATCACATATTAGCACCATTATTTGTAATGTTACTTCAGAAAAAAGCTATTATATTGCATTGGATTAAGTGATTACCGTTCGATAAGTGCTGTTGACTCTGGTATAATATTATTTGGTAAATACAGGGTAAACTTGAGTATAGTGGTCATTGTTTGAAAGAAAGATTGTAAAATGATATGTAAACTACTGTAACAATGTCAGTAAATATTTAGATGACTATGCGAGAGACGAAGACGTAGCAAAACGATTTTTGTTCTTTTGTACTTTGGTGAACATTTGGTTTTCTTTTTAGTGAACTTAAAGTTTCCTGGTCGTATTACCATTCATTGTTGTGTGTAACTTGTAATTCACAAGTTGTTATTCTACTCTATTAACACTGTTGCAGAGTTTGTTTCAAACCCCATAGCTTGTTCGTAGGTTGGCGGTGGTCCAACTGTAACCAATATTATCATAAAATCAGAGTATAGCTTTTTGGAGGCAATATTTGCAATTTGTTTATTAAAAGTATGTTACCTTCAGGTTCACTCTCAGGAACTGTATCTTGGATGGTTGAATTGTCGGCGTGAGCATGCGAGTCGGGGCCTCTGAGAACAAGTATCGGGCATTTTATGGATACTTTCTTGCTAGATTGATTGAGCGGGTGTACCAAAGCCTGGTAATAAGTTATAATTTCCATTGTTCACTTTCAATACAATATGGTAACTCGACATGTCCGAGTCAGAAATAAATACTATATAACGCTTAATATATGCCTGCATACTTTGAGAAAATAGTTAATTTCGTATGCTTCTCGACGAACAAAATTCGTTGGCGGTGTATTGGCAGGAATGCGAAAGTAGCTTGCCCAAATGTCATGCTCTCCAGAGGCAACTCGCGGTCCGCAAAACTCTGAAACTGTTTCTTTCTTTCTTGTTTCCAGTCCCTTCTTGTTTTTAAATTGCTGAAAGAAGAACAAGACGGCCATCCATTCAAACTACCTCCTCTTTCTATGAGAATATTTTGAAGACGAGTTTTTATGTGTTAAGGGAAAGTACTCTGACTAGACGAATTTTTGCAGAGTCCATATCCAACCTCGTGTTATTCCAT
>JAHZMW010001493.1:0-13806 GCA_027743745.1 Alloscopus bannaensis | reverse complement strand
CCCGCTCTGTAATCCTCGACCAAAGGAGCATCTGGATGCTCCTTACAGTGGACTCCGGTCGGGTCGACCTTAGACATCCTGCACAAAAAGTAGTTTAAACCCTCATTAAAATCAAAACAAGAGTAAGAAGCATACATCCAACATTACAGCCTAATGTTTCTTACTGATGGTGAACATTGTAGATTCGTGCAATCGAAATATATTCTCTTAATTGTAGTCCTTCCTAACCAATTTTACTATTTTACACTTGAACAAACAACGACATGAAGGATGCCATTATACCTTAAAGCGCGTTGCTTTGCTATAATACTCAATACAATTACTTCCAATACTACTCTGTCGAAGATAGTTGTGTGTAATTAATTTTGCGGCATACACCTCAGTGTTCATTTTATTACATCACCCAGTCATTAATTGAACCGTCACTAAAAAGATTCCGCTAACTACACGAAGCTGTTCCTAAATTTATACAAGAAACAGAGAGCGAATTTATCATAGTCTTTTCTCCAGTTCCTTTGAGTCTCAAATTGCTTTTCCAAATCTACACCTCATTCGCCAATAATATTTACGTCCTTTCCACTCACGTTAACCACAAACATTTAATTCTACTATAAACAATACCTACTTCCACTCCGGCCTCCATCCAAATAGCGATCGCAAATTTACAACTGAGGCATCATTAATAAATTCTCTTCACATAATCAACAATACATTGCGGTACAACTAAAATTAGTAACAAATCAACCAGTACTCACCTGCTTAAATAATTAAAATAAATTTAACTATTTTCTTTCAAGAACTCAATTCGCTTTCACACTCAAAAGGATGTGAAACCAAAAATGCTCGTCCACCGAGTTGTAACACAAGATTTTCGTTATTTACACAAAATATAGCCCACTTTTACACACAAGAGTAACGTTGAGCCCAGAAGAAACGCACGCACGCACGTTCACTTCGACAAAAGTGAGCTCTTTCTTCAAGAGAGAAACTTTTATAGAACACTGAACGAACAACGAAGGAATTATTAGTCTGAAATGTACCTAAACCTGTGCTATATACCCCTTCTATACAAATTTTGCATGGGAATATGCACAGGAAATACATACACAAAGGCTGGAATCTTTGCTTTTTGTATTGTGCGTGCGTGTGTAAATCGTCATTCATTTTGTATGTCGTCGTCTGATTTTTTACGTTTTTTACGCAAGATAAATACGATGGAAAATTGTGAAATTCCCCTATGCATGTCAGCATTTTTTATAGCTGCACTTTTTTATCCCGCAAAACTTCACTGACTGACAACAGGGTTTGGTTTGGCAGGTCATGCATTTGAAATATATTCATTCGTAGTTTACCATAGAGTGACTGGTGGAAGCGGAGATTTTAAACGAAAATTTACATACTCTTACTACACATCAGTTTGGAGGAAAGAAAATTATTGTGAGTTGTGACAATTCATTCATTGCAGATGTCTCATGGATTTTTATCATTCCAAAACTAATTGGTTCACAGCTGTGTGTCGGTACTTTGGTAAAGATGAGTAAAATTAAGTGAATATAGTCCAAACCGAATGGTGTTTGTTAGGTGCTAATACGATTGCGTTTTAAATAGTTCTTAAGCGGCTCTCTGAAAGCTGAGAGAAGTGTTTTACTTTGCATTTGTCATCGTTCATCGTTGCGTAATCATCCCAGATGTGACACTCAAGATTTAATCGGGCGAGCTTCTAGAGCTATTTCCAGACTCTGGAATTCAGAGACGGTTACCGTTTGTGGTCTGTCTCTGTGTAATAAGATCGATTATTGTTGGATTCGAAACGTGGCCGCAGGCGGTGAGCAGTGAGAGCAGATAGCTACGTTGACTTCAAATTGTGAATATGAGTCTAGCTGACGCATATGCTACGCGCTGTTGACTGGGCGCTTATCGATCTGGTAAGTACTTTTACTGGATACTGCGAAGAGCGTGTGTAGAAAGAGTTGAGAGTATACATGGAGATGATGGGCATTTTCAAGAAATTATGTTCAATTTTTGTTGAACGCCTTACGGTCAATGTTTACATCTTTTTACATTTTTTTACAGGAGTTCTCTTATTCATAGTTCTCCTTCAAAATTTTTGCAATGGCAAAGGGTTGTTATACTGCTTGACCATCGGATGCTTAAAAAGTGGTAGGTTTGCCGCTGATTGCAATTTGCAATTAGGTAACATAATCCATAAACTTACCACCGCTGCTACAGCTCGTCGTCGGTGAGTAACGGTGGACTGGTACCTAGGTGTCCATTAGGTGAGTAGCTCTATGATTTTTTTTAGTTTCTTTAGTTGTTGCTTCATGGCTGTTGTGAAATTCAGTTGTAGTAATAAAATGCTTGCTTAATTAAACAGATGCAGCTCGTACACCCACTTTCAAAATAGGTCGGGAGAAAATCTTGTAGATTACAATGTCGTCCGTTGACCCAGAGGAACTGGTGGAGAGTGTGTCGCTGTATACACCGCGACCCGTTTTGTTTCACGGCTATGTGTGGCCATTTGCTATTCTCTTTGGGGCTTGGGGTGTAATTTGGAACACTTGGCTTGATCCGGAATCGTCGTTTGAAGCAGGAATGATAGGGATTGCCGTTATACTTGTCCTGCAAACCCTAGTGTACTTGTGCTGTCATTGGTCGGTTCACGTCTGTGCTTATCTTACGTGCTATCAGGTTTGAACATATACAATTAACTTTTATGTGTTTAATGAGTGTTAAACTATGAAGAAATTGGAAAGACACATTTTTTCTCATAGGAAGCGGATCCTCTTAAAGCAAAGTTAGCCAAAGTCATACCTACACCCACGAATGGATCTGCAGAACTCGTGAAACTTCATCGTTCAAAAGTTGGTTTTATACAAGTGTTTGTGAAAAGTAGGGGAGCTAGATCTACATTTAATTTTTGTACTTTATATTGCAGGAAGAAGACAGGTGGGTGGTATGGATTGTTTTTCAAGAACTGAAATATGAATGGGACTTTGAAACAAAATCGTTTCAAGCAATCCAGTTTCCCGTTCGTCACTTGCTGAAAACATACCTGCACCACAAAGGATATTCTGATGAAGTAGAAATTTCCAATTCTACTAGGATGTTTGGGGGAAACAGGTGAGGGAAGACTATCTTTTTACTCTGTTTGTGTTAAAACTAATTAAACTCTAATATCGAGCTAGATAATATTTATTGAACGAGTTCATTCTTATTTCTGATACATGGTGTATTTCTTATTTGTATAGGACCAATATGAGAATACCAACGTTTCAGGAATTATTCACAGAACGTGCTACGGCTCCGTTCTTTGTCTTTCAGGTTAGTTGGTAAAATTCTTGTTTTGAGTAATTAATGCATTATTATAGGTTGAGCGTGTATTTTAGGCAGAAGATTTTGCAATTATTATATTGTTAACATTTTAGGTGTTCTGTGTGCTACTCATTGTATTTATGGATATGTATAATTTAATTAATTTTAATGCTTTACGTCTGATAAGGACTTACACAGTAACCAGAGTCGTTTGTCATCGTAATGTTATAGGAACTGAAGATCCAGAAAGAAATCGTTATAAGCTCTTCTTGGAATGTACTCTGATTTTGACATCCGTTGTTCCGCCGGAATTGCCCATTGAGCTCAGTTTGGCTGTCAATTCATCTGTATTGTCACTAACAAAACTAGGAGTGTTTTGTACAGAGCCGTTTAGGATACCTTTTGCTGGAAAAGCTGAAATATGCTGTTTTGATAAGACTGGAACTTTAACTTCTGACAACCTGGTCATTGAGGGCGTAGTTACGAAAGGAAAAAATAGCAAGCCTGAGTCGCACACACACCTATCTGCCGAAACGGTTCAGACGCTAGCAACTTGTCATGCACTAGTAACTTTGGACGATGGAACTGTAGTAGGAGATCCTCTGGAAAAGGTGACGTTGAAGTGGATTGACTGGGACCTAAATAAGGACGTAGTTGTTCCTAAGAAATCAGGGAAAGATGCAGGATTGAAGGGAGTAAAAATATTTCATCGGTTCCACTTCAGTTCCGCCTTGAAACGAATGTCCGTAGTTGCTGGCTATGCTGATGGGCTGCAAACCGAATACTTTGCTGCTGTGAAAGGTGCTCCTGAAGTAATGAAATCAATGGTACGTTCCGAGCTGGAACTTCCAGTATATTGGATTTTTTATCAACACATTTCTGAGGTTGATGTGATCAAATGTGATGTGGGGTACTAACTGAGCTTTTATTGTTTGATAGTTTGCAGACTTACCTTCGGATTATGACGAGACTTACCTATCATTTACACGCCGAGGAGCCAGGGTACTGGCGTTCGGGAACAAGCGCTTAGGACGACTGAGCACGCAAGACATTCGTCAGCTCAGTCGAGAAGAAATTGAATCTGAATTGAAATTTCATGGATTTATAATCGTCTCATGCCCTCTAAAACCAGATTCAAAGGCTGTCATGCAGGAAATCATGCATTCAACTCATAAAGCTGTGATGATTACAGGCGACAACCCACTTACTGCCTGTCATGTAGCGAAACAACTAAAAATGGTCACACGTGAAACTATGCTGATATTTAATGCTGAAACTTTCAACTGGGAGTCCGTAGATGGTGCAGTGAAGCATCCATTTGAGACGGCAGACGATCGTCAGTTGACATCACAGTACGATTTGTGTGTGACAGGTGTGTATTTGGACGAAACTACCCATTAATATTATGAAAGTTTCTTTTGTCTTACCTACCTTCACTTTGCTTTTAATAGGTGATGGTCTCAGTAGAATTATGATGTACCAAGAAAAAGATCTTGTGAGCAGACTTACTCGGATATTGCCGCATGTTGTTGTGTATGCGAGAATGGCCCCTAAGCAAAAGGAATGGGTTATAAATGCAATTAAAACGAGGGGGTATTTCACTCTTATGTGTGGGGACGGTACAAACGACGTCGGTGCTCTAAAGCATGCCCACGTTGGAGTAGCAATATTGTCACATTGCCCAGAGTGGGTTGAGAAAAAGCAGAAGCTGCTGGCTGAAATGGCTGAACGGAAACAAGGAAAAGAAAAAGAGCAAACTAATGGAGCCGACAGCAGAAATAGTAATCCAACAGGTACTGGGAGAGCACCTACAAGGCCCGGCTCCGTTGCTGTAACCAACAGACCCGGTGGTCGTCGGCAGGCTGCCTCGTCTGGACAGGTTCAGGGGCCAGGACGAGAATCTGGAATGGAAAGACAGCTGGCTAAAATGATGAAGGAGCTTGAGGAGGAGGAGAGAGCTCAAATAGTAAAGCTGGGAGATGCATCAATTGCTGCTCCGTTTTCATCGAAGATGTCTTCGATAGAATGCAGTAAGTTTTCCGTATTCCTGATATTGAAATTTCGTTTTTATAATAAAAAAAAGTAGAATATAGTCCATTTTGAATCCTGTGCAAAAGGTGGATATGTTATTTTCATTTTTCAGTATGCCATGTGATAAAGCAAGGACGGTGCACCCTTGTAACTACTTTGCAGATGTTCAAGATACTAGCTTTAAATGCTTTGGTCCTCGCCTACAGTCAGTCCGTGCTGTATTTAGATGGTATAAAATTAAGCGACTCGCAAGCTACTTTCCATGGATTGTTGTTGGCAGCGTGTTTCTTTTTCATTTCTCACTCTAAGGTAGGCATTAATTGCTATATTATGCGAACTTGACATGTCGACGCAGACGTAATATTTGGATGCATTTAAATTTTAATTGTATATATATATAGCCGTTGAAGACGCTTTCGAAGAAGCGGCCACTCCCCAATATCTTTAATGCGTACACGCTGTTGACAGTCCTGTTACAGTTTTGTGTCCATTTTGGAGTCATGATGTATCTTGTCCGCAAGTCTCTGGAGTTTGCTCCGGAAGACAGGTATTTTACAGCTCCAAATATGATTTACTAATTTTTATCTGAACTTTTTACCGACTGCATTTTTCTGTAGGCCTGAGAAGGTTGATTTGGAGAAGAAATTTGAGCCGAATCTACTCAACAGTACAGTTTACATAATTTCTTTGGCATTACAAATTACGACATTCTTCGTAAATTATCGGGTACAAAATCTATATCAATTTCAAGAACTTTTTTAACTTTGAGTCTGCAAAACAATAACTGTTGTATGAACAAAGTTATGTGAAATATTTTATACCTTTGAATTGCTAATTTAAGGGTCATCCTTTTATGGAGAGTATATCTGAGAATCGACCGTTCTTCTACAGTGTCGTAATGTCATGCAGTGCTGTTGTGGCATTGGTGACCAGATTTCTGCCGGATCTCTGTGAGCAGTTTGAAGTTGTACCCATTCCTTACGAGGTAATTTTAAGAAATCAAAGAATATACTTTTTCTACCAGTATTTTTCTCTGAATGATTGGTGCGCAAGCGACAGTTTATTAACTAATGGTAATGTTTTAACGTTTAGCTTCAAAAATCAATGCTGCTGGTTTTCGTGGGTGATTTTGTTTTGGCGTATTCTCTGGATCGAATCTGCATGTGGTTGTTTGGTGAAGGACGGCTGCAAATACAATAAGGCGGTGTTGTTTTGAAATGCAAAGGATATATATGGATTGCTTCTTCGTGATGTCGAGAACTTCAACGATTTGTGGAATGATGTATTAGGTGCCTATTTTAGAAACCTGCATGAACCATAAACGCGGAGGATTTGCTCAGCTATAATAATTATTGTGTACGTATTTAAATTTGAATACACGGCGTGAAAGTTTTCATATTTTTGAGTACCAATTGTTTTCAGTTCTTATTTAATTTAATGAGTGAATGAACGGCTATGTAACTGCGGGATGGCCAAAGAAGTCGAAGTTTTCATTGTGTGATTTTATATCATTTGCATTTAGTAAAGGCATGTACTTCACGATCACGCAGGAGTAGGTAATACAGAACCAGCACATTACTCACCCCTTGTCTAGTCTGATCTGCTTTGTTGAAATTGTGTCAATTTCCGTCTCGTAATCAGTTTGCTTTAGCTTCGATGGGTATTTAAATAAAAATGATTCCTGAATTTATATGAAGAACGACATCGAAAGGCCGGAAACGCTTGCGCTTTACGCAACCACTTTTGTAAAATCAGAAAAGCTGTTTATATGTACACGATGCGCAATACATCTTTTTTTTTGGTCCGGTTTGATGCCTCCGTGTGCCACCATGTATGTATATGTATGTATTTACATCAGTGGTTTAGCCTCATTCAGATTATGTGCATGAAAAGAGTTTACTTCAAGGGTTGGCTTATGCCTTTTCCCAGTAATAAAGGTGCATTTTATTACACGTTATAAGATAAGCTATGAAGTTTCATAATATATTTCAAAGTAATCTGAACAATGTGAACTGAAATGTAAGTAGATAGGATTAACTAATTTATCAAACTGACGATAAGTCAACCGTTGCGAATATTTATACGCAAGCAACTTGTGTTGGTTTAGTTAAATATCTGTAGCTGTGCTTTATTGTAAAGTTGTTCAGTCTAAAACTATCCTAACGGTGTCATTAAGCGAATTTTTATTGAACCATATTCCTCTAAATGCATTTGGTGAAATTGAAAATGAAGTAGACTTATTTACTAAAATGAAAGCTTTAATTTTATGCGGATTGATTAGTAAACGTATTGCGGTTTTGTCATTGTATGTCTTAAAGGTAAATTTTAAAATAGAATTTTTCAGGTTTTTTCTGTATTAGATACATGTAAAATCCTGATTGGTGAATGTCAAAATTGATTGTTGAATGTTGAGTTTTCTGTTGTTAAATGCATAATATGGACGAATCAGAGAATAAGTTTTTGTATTACATACTATTATACAGAAAAACCTAAATAAAATCGCCCATTGTGAAGATTTTTACAAAATATATGGTATGAAGTTTGGAACCTACTGATATTAGCCGTATTAGGCACATGGACGGTGCTCGGGAAGATCCCGTGCACCAGTTCGGATCAATTAAATAATTAATAATCTTAAATGATTTTACAGCACGTGTTGGTAGTCGAATTTTAAACATTTTATTTTCGTCAAACATATTCACTTTCACAAATCTTACATTTAGAATGGATAAAAGCAGACATTTTTGAAGTATGTATATTATGCTTGATATTTAATTTTTCATTATGTGGCGTATGGTTGCAAGCAAGACAAGGAACTCTTAAAGCTAACAGACAGACAGAATCACTCTAATAATCGAGAATTTCAGAACAAAGTTTCTGTTATCCTACTCCTGGCTTCGATTTGGTTGTCCACACGCACATACGATAAAGACTCGCCCTATCATTCGCAGTTTACATCTCCGATCGAAATTACAAAACTAGAAACGTCTACAAAGTGCCATTCGAAGCAAAACATGTTGTTGCCGTAATTTGAACTTGGATTTGTAACAGTAGGTTGCAGGCTCACAAACTATTTGAGTGGCCACTAACAGCACTCACTATCAATATCAAGTCAATTACATTACCCTACATATTCCTTCACCGCGCCATAGGTTTCAGACTTTGAACTAATTGGTTAAAATCTTAAAGCTATCTGAAATTAAGTCTGCATCATCAAGTGCACCGTCAAAACAATCAAGATTTGTAGTGTGCTTGGGCGTCTTCACTTGTTTGCTACTTTTCGTGTTCTCACTTCCTTTACCAGACTTTGGGGAACTGATACAATTCAAGACAACTGATTCTATTGATTTACTGATCAAAGATGAGAAATCATTCAAATTAATCTCAAGACTGTTGGGAAAGCAAAACATTAATCTGTTAACTTCACCGGGTACATCGTAATAACAAATGAATTTAAAATGTTTGGCTAAATTTTCCATGTGATATAATTTCAAATCTTCATTACGACACACTAAATTCAAAACCAAGACTGACATTAATGGATCCATCACGTGTTTCATTTTTTCCAGTTTCGAAGCCTCCAAAAATTCCGCGGGGGGACATCCAAGCCCTTCCTTTTGGGATTTATTATCCACATCGATGAGAATTATATTGTACTTCTTTTCTGCAATTTAAACAAAAAAGCATGATCTAGCACTTCATCCGTAGGTCTACATATAGTATAATATACAAAAACGTTGATGTTGGAATCAGTACCGGTGCTCTGGATAAACTTCAGTCCGTCATCCACTATCACTTGAAGTCTATCTTCGTTCTTGGGTAAGCCAAAGTAGTCTTTGGCCACCTTAACAATCTCGGGATCGATTTCTACAGCAGTCAATTTGAGCTACAAATGGAATCATTACCACAATTACGACATGGTTATATGCATATTTAATTATATAATATACAACAAGACCGTAGTCCTTCCAAATTCCAAATGCAACTTACCATGGACATGAAGCTTATAAGGAATGAAGCGAGAAGTCCCCCTCCAAGCCCAATAAGTAAAGAGCTTGCATTTCCCAGAGTATCTTCGGAACGGCTGAAAAAATGTCTGAGCATCCCGAAGCCAATCAACATTACGCTATGATGCTGACATGAAAGTGTATTTGTGAGTGGTGTTTTGTACAACTTTTGCCTTTTCGTTGCTGCAAAGAGAAACGGTTTATACAGTCGCAGTAGCCAAGGAAAATCGCCAAAATTTATTGATTAAAAAACAGACGGAACACGACAAGCTACTTACCATGTTTTAACTCAACTTCAGATTGAATTATGTTTGGACTATTGAGAAAAATCAGTCTTCTTAACAATTTTCCTTCACATGTAACATCTTCAACAACGAAGTCTCCTGAAAATTCCGAGTGACCTTCTAAAATTATGCTTCGGCTTCCGACGTCGTTCCCAGCTGTCATCACTGGAGCCTATAGAGTAATCAATTATGTGTGAGCGTGTATCAAATTCAATACTGTTTGTGGTTAGTGTTAAGTCTAAAACCGCTATTATATAACGATTAAGAATTAATTAGTTGACCTCTTTCTACTCTCTCAACACTACTCAACATATTCTTATGCATTCCAGTTAAATGTACAATGGAAACGAACACGCTGTCGACACTGGTAGAGCTATTAAAACATCCCAACGTATCTGTGGAATCAGACACCTCAAAGAGGTTACAAAGATCTCCAACTCTGCTTGATCTTTCGGAGGAAGATAGATATCGCGTTTTGAAACTAATTGAAGAATTAGTAGATAACCAAGAAACAGTAGATAGACTTAAGCTAGTGCTACAGGAAGAGAAAAGGGAATCCAAGGAAAGGCGCAACTCCCTCCTCCGAAAATTAGACGTCTTGAGCGAGAAGCATGAAAGAGCGCAGTCTGATATACAACGCCTCAAACAAAAACACTCTCACGCTCTCAAAACTCTAGAGGAAAAAATTTCGACAGTGTCTCAAAATTTTGAAAAATCCGTAGCAGAAAGCGACGAGCTCCGGTAAGAACTTGCTATATGTTCAATATAAAAATATGTATCATGTATGTATCCGTATTCGAAAATTGTCTTAATTGGACAAAATGACGATCATCAGAAAGATTAATCAGCAATTACGGGAAGAAAACATCCTCTTACACAAGTTAACCAGTGACGCAACACAGCGATTGTGCAACGCTCAGGAAGAAAATTCAAGGCTTAGTTCAACATTGGAAATCAACAAGCATCAAGAAAGGGCGTATCGACGGCATTTACGAAGACTTACATCAGAAATGAGAACAAACTCTGATACATCAAATAAAGCAAACGGGTACTCATTATTGACGACGACGAATAACTTGGAGAGGGACCAGAACACGGTCAACTGTCATATACGTAATTGTAACGGGGGAGGAGACTTTGCCAATCTTTGTAATATTTCGTCTTCTACTTTAACAACAATTAAGCCTCCTGCAATATCTGGTCTTGAACAGCGTACGGAGTCTTCGTCACAAACATTCGCAAATAATTCAAAGCCTGATTCTTGCCCAATGTCACAGTTGACAACTAATCACAATGATTTGACGGATATGACGATTTTAGAGAATCTATTTTTTCGCTTTTGATTTTTACACTTTACTTACTCGCTTGTGCCGTTACGAGCTAAATAAAATCATTTTCGGTTACATAAAAACATTTCGACTTAGAAAAACGGTTTACCTTCACATTCCTTTCTGCAACGGCAGCAGGAGCTAAAACAGCTAAAGGATCGTTGATCTCTTTCTGTACCTCCTCCAAACTTGGATATTCTTGTCCGCGTAGTAAATGTACAACCACTAGACGTGTATAGCCAACCTGTTGAGCCAACTGAAGCCGACCCTCCGCTGCACCAAACAGCCACTCGGATTCTCTACATTAATTTGAAGACTTTAATAAATTTCTGCTTCATTGTTTACTTTATATATAGAAATATTAGGTAAGGATTAACATTTACCTTCCCTGTGGAACTATGAAAATCCCATAGCGCTTTTGAACAGGATTTTTTATTAATCGGGGAACATCAATAATAAATAAGGAATATCTATCCTCTCCAGTGGAACTTGAAGCCAATTTCATTGATATTTCGTTGTCTCCTTCTGACCTAAAACTCCTCAATCCTCTCTTCACAACGGCAAAATTTTGCTGTTCCTTGACAAACTCCAATAGTTCCTTCAACGTTCCAAAACGTACGAACTTGTTACTAATTGTTCCGCTGGTAGCCTCCAAAATCTAAGACCGTAATCAATATTTCATGAATTACCACATATATACAGAATGAACATTGTTGATTGAATAGTGATCTTATATTGCATGTTCACTTCACTTACCGGTGCCATGCCCGGTGGAAGACTCATTTTAGTAAACACAACCATAAAAACGGGAAATACCAAGTCTTCCGTTTTTCGTTCTTCTATCATTTTTTCTGCGTCCACGCATCGATGAACCCTAACCATCCATCCTTGCGAATGAAAGTGAGAAAACAGACTTAGCGCTAAATGAGGCTGCAGTAGAGATACACACAGAAATCTTCCCCTAGATCTTACAACCCTCGTTATTTCACACAGCATTTTGCTGCCGAGTTCAGATGTTTCTGGCTCGAGGCTACTTTTAGCTGGAACTGGACAGAGAGCATCAAACGTTCCCTTGTCTAATACTGTTGAAAATGATTCATCCTGCAATTATAAGATTCGGTTTATAATATATCACTTGAAGTGAATTTCACTTCACTTTAATAACGTATTACTAATCTGAAATGCAGCTTTCAGTATCCGCTATGTTTTACCTCGAATTCCAATGCAGTAACATCTCCTCTTCTAAAGTCCATATCGGGATACGATTTCGTCATTTGTTTGATAACGACAGGGCTGATGTCAATATTTGTTTGACTCCTGCATAACAATCAATTCTTGGCATTATTAGTCACAAAATACCTACGACACAAACAGTCAAGTTGCAGTAAAGTATCACTGCTTACTTGATTCCGAAACGAAACAGTTCTGGTCCAACTGATGAATTCCCACAACCAACAACAAGCAAATTATCCTTCACGGTGATGTATTTGTGAAGAAGTTCTGCAAGCTCCAAGTATTCACCATACCTGTTGCAACCAATAAAAAATCCATTTGCTTATCTTCACATGTCGTTGCTAAATCTTTAAGTAAAAGTCTCCATCCAAAGATTTTAAAACGCTTGCCATTCAAATGGGATTTCCTTCCGTTTCTTGAAGAATTCATTCCAGTACTCCTCCTTCGTGAACCCTTCACTAGTCTTGGGAAGTAAATCCATGGCTGCTGTGGTCTTCAAAGCAAAATCTCTGGAACAAACCTCCAAGTCAAACTTTCCTAAACGCTCCTCCGGTGGACGTTAGATGTTTTCTCTCCTAGATGCAAGATGGCAACTATCTGTTTCAAGCAGTTAACAAACCACACAACTGTAATTAACAACTAATTTCATATAACCGTTCTTCTCAATCTATTTCAACTAACTTAAACTAATACACAGTCAGTACACCAAATCTGACACTCTAGTCGACAATTTGTCTTGCTGCCGCTTTTTACAATTTATTTCGCGTGATCTATTAAAAAAACTCACCACTACAGCTTCGTCTTTAATTGCACCTAATGTTATTTTTAGAAATTTCAGATAACCTTTTTTGTGACGTGTGTGTTTGTTTTGAAGAAAACGTAAACAGTATATGTGAAAACAACAATATGTGCATGTGCCGCACAGGTTGCTCCATGCACCACAACAGTTTCACATGCACACTTCTACTCTAGCACATTCCCTCGTTTTTAGGCACACACATCATGGAGTTATGGAGTTCTCTCACTTGTACAAAGTGAGAAGAATCCATTCGCTGTCTGCACCATCAATAGGTATCGTTGCGTATTCATCTGCAGAGTTTTTTAGATGGTTTTGCTCTGCAATTTGCAAAGCGTGCAGTACTTTTGTATTTAGATTTAATTGATTTACTGAAGAGGATTTTTATTCCCTTTTGGCCAGGTCGTCGTCACCACTCTGAAGTACCTTTGTTATCATGTTCATTCCATGTAATTGCATGCTGCTTTCACCAATTCTGGTGAAAGGTGAAAGCGGTAGTATTTTACTTATATTAGAGTACTATTATTGATGCTGAGCTTGCAAGTCCCTCTTATTGAAAATTGTGGAGACCACTTTAAATCCACATTTTCTGGCAAGTATGGAATTAAGTTGAAAATTAAAACTCTGCATACAATTATGTATATTGTGTTTATAAACGCAGGGTCGGTCACGGACAGTTATACTGTCTCTTCAAAATCACTACCACGGGTACATGATGAACTTTTTGGTAGTTTATTTTTTTATCAAAATCTTTAGCAGTAATCCTCTTTAGTAGGAATGACGGCGTGTGTTTGTATGTTACGTTTCAATATGCT
>JAHZMW010001492.1:0-14529 GCA_027743745.1 Alloscopus bannaensis | reverse complement strand
ATTTCAAAGTTTGGAGTTCATTAAGCCGTCCGCTATTTTCAGAGAAAATGTGTACGCTGGAACAGCCAATCCCTTGTAAATAACACTAATCAAGTTGTTTTTGTGGCTGATGGTGAACACTAGAATCATTACAGAACAAATATAGACTCATAAAATACCACCATTTGTCATCAAACCGGCACCTCCCCACAGTTATCACAATAATTTCCACTGTACATCAAGTCAATAGACTATTCATCATTTTTCAAGTGTGGAAAATGTATTATTTCTTTGTAGAAAACTGTTGCTGCTGTAATAATTTTGTGAAACATGCTTTGCACATGTTTCTTTCAGTGAAGAAGTCGTAAGCACATTGATGTCGCAAGTATCCACTTTATCCTCGGAGAACTGAGAGAGTCCCAATTAGTTTTTAATTACATCGGTCCCACGTATCCTTTCCGTGTCCTCGTTTGTCGATGTCAGTTCACAAGAGGTTTTCCGTCATCTCTCAGCTCTTCAAGGAAGTTGAAATCCTTAATTGATCCTTTTTTTCGCGAACGTAGTGTTCTCCGAACAACTCCCGTTCTAAATTACTGCTGCACAAGGAAAATTGCTAAAATTAGAGCGAAAATACATAAAAAAATCATTTTAGATTAACGAAGGAAACAGAGCACAGCGAGCGTATACGAAGTCATATAGGAAACGGTATATAGAGATTATAATTTCCAATATGATATTCTTTTTTCTGCTGAGAAAATAAATAGACACGGTTGTTGGTCACGTAAGCTTGTGCGCGAAAAAAAGGAAGAAAGATGACAGAAACGCCCCGATGCACCTGGCTCCATTTGTCCATGAGATTATATTTCTGGGGATACCACGCACCGGCTCCAACAGGAGAATTTGAGACAGCCTTTGACCCTCTTTTACTCATCCTCGCACATATATAAAAAAAACTCGGTTGCGAACGGTAAAATGTTATTGGATGAAAAAAATACGACGACTTACTTCAATCACGGTGTGAGCTCGTGTGCATCCAGTATAGTAATCAAGAAAACGATGCTCTCTTCCAAGCTATATGTCGTGGGTTGTTTGTTAATATGAGAAATATATACATATAATATCGGAGGATGATAAGTGTGAAAGTTTGAAGATTTTGATGATGATGATCATGTGCCATGTGAAGAAAAAAGTAGAAATGACAAGACTCGCAACTTTTAAGAACTATCTTCCATCCTCTTCTGGACGTCAGTATATAAGTAGGAACGGTGGTAGAAAAGGAAATTATGAAAACCTGCTCTCGTTGATACACACGTCGTCTCCCAATTTCCTTCCTTTGCGTACGGAATGAGAATCTGTGAGAACCCTTGTTTGCGCTCGTTTTTACTAAACCACTTTTCGAAAAGCATGTACATGTCATGGGCTGTCAGACTAGGAGCAAAACTTTTCCTCCCGATGTTTTGTGAAGAGGACTTACTTAATGGGAATAAAATGAGTGTTATGGAGAAAATCGTGAAGAGAGAGAGAGAAAGCAAGTGTGATTACCATTATGAATGGATTAGAGGAGAAAGAGAAGAAAACGAGAAACAGAGGGGAACTGTCTCTTTTACTTTGAAAGAAAATCTTTTCTCGTGGCAAATAGGTAGGAGTAGTATGTATGCGTCTTGGTTCGATACACTGCTTCCAGAGGGTCCCTACATTATTTATAAGTCATGGTTGAGAAAACTTTTAGTCAAAGAAAGAGAGAAAGCTCTCATGTGAAGGAATCCCATTTTAGCCATGAGACACATCAGAAAAGGATCAAGTATCACTGAATGATCATCGTCATCGTGTATGCAACTGTATTTGAAAATACGGGACACATACAAGACGAAAGAGTGAGCTTCTCGCACGTCGGAAAAAGACTGCTTTTATGTTGCTTTCATTTTTCTCGAAAAAAATACATGGTTCGCTGGATGGTTTACATATTCATGTCTCAATCTCTGGTCTTCGGATATAAAAAGTTTGCGGGGATGATATTTTTAGAGGTAAGAATGCAGATCGTATCAAGACTCCATGCATGACTGAGAGAGAGAATGTGTTTTAGAAGGAAAAGAAACATTGTACCCAAAGGACACATTCTGCCAATGAGATGTTCATGGTTTACTACTTGGAGTTAGGGACGCTTATACACAAGCAATCACATTATGAGACTGAATAATATATAAAGTAGAGCAATACGCGGTGAAGGAGAGAGTAGTTACACACACGGCCGTTTCTCACTGAATCGTCTTTTCTTGTTTTATGACAAATACAATGTGTATTTCACGAGATGTACAAAGGTTTAAAGAGCCACATGCCGAAGTACATGTAGCTCTGTAATTGTTATTCATCATTATTTCGGATGAATAGCGACAAAGATGATTGTACGCGAGTTGTGTGTATCTTTATTTTGAAAGAGGATAAATGCACGAGTAATCTTTGTTGTTTTAAATGTGTGCACGCATTCCTACACACTTAACTGGCTCGAGTCATTAACTCAATTTTCCTCGGGGAGACAGAAGACCGAGAAGAGGGACAGAATGTAAATTCTATATATAAGTTGCTGTGCGCCTCTGAGTTAAGGCTTTTCTGCTAGATGATATACGGATGGGTATGAATGCCACGCTGATGGGGAATAGATTAGAAGTTGGCAGTTTATTTACTTTGGCACTCGGTTGCAAATTGGAGACTGAAAGAAGTATTTCCTCGTCAATATTTCCTTGTCATTTCCGCCTTTGTTTTGAAAGGCAAACATTGAGTGCGTATGTGTAAAGCGGGTGCGTTGAAGTTTACTGGTGTAAAATCGGTTAGTCAAAAATTGTATGCTGAAATATTGTACTATATTTTAACAAGTGATTATTATAACTATTATTGTAAATTGAAACCATTTTAGTTGTGCCTATAATAAAAATGATTTCTTTATTACTCATCTGGGGCCAAACGTTGGGTAAGTCGGCGCTACAAGCTCGCCTTAATGACTTCCTCTATGTACTTTTGTAGTTTTTTTGCAAATTAGCCAACCACTTTCTCCGTTTTCTTTACCGGAAACAGAGGTACATTTACAGCGTACAAACACGAATGAGCGTACATGGAAAGAGAAAAAAATGCTGTAGTCGGCTAGTTAGAGTTTCGATTTATTCCCAACAGTTGATTTATCTCGCCTGGGAAAAGTTTCCCCATTATTCTTCGAAAACTTGCAAATAAACCTTGCCTATGTACGCCTCACCACTTAATGTGCTTATGTGTTTTTACTCTGCTCCTATTACTCCGCATTTAAATACCTTTCTTCCACTGTACACTTACTCATCCTGTAATTGTCTTCCAGTCTAGAATTACTATAGTTTGTAGATAATGCTCGCTTTCTCTCCACACATACATTTCCCAAGTTCGCTACTTTTTTCTGGTCATATAATTCCAGGTTGTTCCCTTTGCGGAAAGGGGAAAAAGTGAGAGACTTGTAGACTTTGTTTCGGCACGGAATGAATTATATATTAGAAAAATGAGCCAGCAATTTATAGCCCATTTACGTCCGTGATAAATGCAACCATAAGACAAACATTTTGACAAAAGTGTTTTTTTGTCTTTTCTATATCCTTTCCAAGTTAGGCCATTGAATCACCTTTTGTACTGTATGCAACCTTGTATTAGCACAGAGACTTTTTTGGCATGTCGCGTGTTTTTGGCAGAGAGGAAACCAGATAAAATATTTCAGGTCCGGTTCTCTCGTCGACTCGGTATTTTTTTACACAAAATAGTGTTACGTTACATAACAGCTGAAGAAGGAAAGGCTAGAGAAAAGTTGTCGAAAACTGTGTTATTTACGTGTACGACTTTCTTTACACATAAATGCTCCCCTTGCGCCCGCATACACTGTATACAAATCAACATAAGATGGTAGTGTTCTTTTTCACAGAGGAAGATTGCCACGAGTAAATCAATAACCCAATAAATTCTGCTTGTGGAAAAATAAAGCTGTAAAAGGCGAGTAAAACATGGTTTCTTTTCTCTTTGCTTTCTCCTCATTCCTGGAAATGTTGCGTAAAAAACTGAACATGGTACACCACTACACTTTCCTTTTCCGTGAAACAAAAGTATTGAAGATCAGTTAAATAGATTCCAACCCCTTTTGCCTTCTCTCTCTCTGACGCGGAGGCAACAACTCTGGCTGTGTAGGAGTCACCTGCCCTTGCCTTCTTTCCTCAATTTTTCGCTTTCCAACAAAAGTGAGACACTTGACTCACTAATCCATTTTGTATTTACCTTGTCACTGTTACTGCCACTAGACACGATAGACAACAAGCTCGACAAAGTTGAAGTTGAGTGAGTCGACTTTGCCTTAGACATAAAAACTTCACCTTGCATACCTTCTTCTTAGTACGCATTGATGTTTAACTATGCTTAGCTTGAGTTGGAAAAAAAATCTGTCCAAATTCTACACAAGAAGAAGCAAAAATTTTTTGCGTAGAAAATGTTCTCCTTCCTCAAAGCGTTCATGATTTCTTCTTCTGGTGATATTGTTAGATTTACTTTTTGCTGCACCATGCCATTCGTGGATTGAATTACGGCAATAAAAAAGACGACTCGTTTTTATGCCAAAAAGAGAAAAATATTATGTATACCTTTCTATTGTGCTTTCTCTTTTGAAGAAGGTTTATATGCATGAATAACAGACATTATTGAATTCATCTCAAAATGCTGAGATTATTACAAAAAAAGACTTGAAAAGGGAGTTTAAGTTAAAGCTCCCTTTTCCTGGAATAATACTTCTTTTTTATTTCGCTAGATTATAAGGAAAACTTTTGCTCATATTAGTCATTAGGGAGTATATCATGTGTGATGAAAGCAGGGTATGAGTTTCGAGCTTGAGATTTCATTCATTCCTTCCAAATCACCACACAAAAGAGAGAGACGTACATGAACAGCACTGTTTGTCATCGAGATGTTAGAGGAAATGCTTGCTGGAATTTTGCTGTGAAAAAATTGGCATTGCATACATGGAAAAGGGACTTGATATGCATGTGAAAAGGGAAAATTTTGTGATTCCTAAAAAATAACTAAAATACGACGAAAAACCACATAAACTATGCTGACTACACAGCAAACGAATGTGTACGTGAATACAGCTGGTGTGTACGAGTGGATGAATGTCTTTGTGGTTTTCATTGGAAGCTATAAAATAAATACAGTGGCACAAACCATGTCGTCTCGTATCATGCTTTCACTCTATGTGTGTTCCTCTGTCTAAAATCGACAAATATGATATTTTATTTTCCTCAAAGAAAGATATTCACCAAATTCGGGAGAGGCGACAAGAGCGACTCGTAATTCAGTATCGTTTGTATTTCGTATATTAAAAGAAAAAAACGAAAGAAAACAAGTTTAGTTCGTACTTTTTCTATGTCATTAGAAAGCCAGAATAAATTAAGCGGAGAGAACAGTGGGCATATGCAAAAGTTCTGAATAAAAGACAGACATGAAAAGTTTGTGGCCATTCATTTTTGTCATATTTGTTCTTCTCTCTTTTGATATATTTGTGGGGGATGCGTGAATTATTGTAATTTTTACAACCTTGTAGAAAGCTCTCATTTCTTTGCTTACAAGTCAGAGCTAATGTGACACTTGCATGATGTCATGAAATTGTATGCTTTCGCAGAAAGGGGAATGTTCTCGCTGAAAAATAGATAGTGGAATTTTGTGTACGATTTTATACAACCAAGCACATACAAGCGAGAGGTTTTTCAGTGGCCTTTGTGTCCACTTTTATTACACATTTCCACTTCTCTAATGCTCACCGGGCGGTGCTGGTCATGCCATGTGTGAGGCCGTTTTGGAATGAAAAAAGACGGGACAACATGTTCATAATGGACTTGTTCACCCCGTCCCTCCACTGCGAGTTTCGCACGCAATCTGTCAAAACCTGACAAGGCTTGTTTGTATTTTCAAATGCGAACACACAAAAAATTTGTTGAGAGAGAAATTTTTGAGTGAAAGCTTTTCCCTTTTTCCTGTTTGCCGACTGAGGTCATGCACCCCACAACGTATATCACATTTTTATAACAAACAAATTCCAGACCTTATTTCTGATGAATTCATCAATTGTGTATTATTTTGGGGAATGAGTCAAAAAACTTCAAAAGTGTTTCTAGAGTGGATTTTAAAACTTATAAAATATGAATGACCGTGGCCATTATTGGAGTTGTTTTGTTCTCTCGTTTTCTATAAATAGACTATAAATAGCACAAAATTATAGAGATTGAGAGGAAAGCTGTACACTATTGGTGTATAACCATACATAAAATATGTACTAGACACAAAGTGGCAAGTTTTTTTAGACAATAATGCCTATTACAACGTGAGGGTGCCTCTACAAGACGAGGGGAAAGGAAAAAGGAAATACACCAAATAGAAGCTCATTATGCAAAGGAAATACACCCTTAGTCGTCATTGTCTGATTTCCTGATTTAATTTGCGTAAAGCAATAGTGTGTTCCTCTCTCTTACTCGAGACTCTCGAGAAAGGAAACTTTTGTGTTCGCTCCTGTTTAAAAGAGTTTTTTTTCTCGAGGCATCTCTAGTAGTAAAGAAAATCAAGCCCACCAACGAACGCACCAGTTTCCTGCTTTCACTCTTACTCTTGCTTTCTTGTTATGCTGGATGTGAAAGAGAAAGTTAGCTAGTGTGTACACACAAGGCAGTAGTAAATGTTTAGGCATTGTGCAGGTTCAAAAATGAGGAGAAAGCAAGTTCCGCCAAGTTGAGCGAAAGTGGGAGCCAACTTTGTGGAAAAAGTTATAAATCAGTTTTTTCATGCCAGCAAAAATATGAAGTCGAAGAAGAGAAACCGGAGAGAGCGAGAAAAGAGAAAGAAATATATCGTTTTCTCACTTTGCACGATAAAGTTAAAATAGCAAAAACACAAAGGCATAATGGTACAGCTTCACGATGCAAGCAGCTTGGAAGAAGGTTATGATGTGGAAAGGGAAATGTAATGGGAAAACATTGCAAAATATTAAATGCAGCCAAACACTCTGGTTGCCGTGAAATATGGAGAACTCCAAAAAATGACGGCGTGTGGTGTGTATTTTTAATATCGCTTTGTGCGTTTTATTTCCCAATTTATGTACACACAATTTCTTTCCTTTTACAATCGTTGTTTATACTGGGACATAGCGGGTAGGTGTGTTTTGGCGAATTGTTTGGTCGAGGGAATTCTTGTTTTCCAACATAATTATCCACTTTCTTCCTTCTCCTGGTGCGCCTACATTTCTTCAATCCGTATACCAAAGTAAAAAGCATCTAAAAAATTTACGTTGTTAACCCGAAGCAACTGTTAGTTTTAGCAAATAAAAATTTTGTTTTTACTTCAAAAGTATTCCGTGGCTACTTTTCAAACTTTTAAAGCAACTACCTATTAAGCAAGCTAAAGCATCAAGTTTACATCAAACCATCATAAGATTAATGTTTTTTCAAAATATCCACCATTTACTTAATTTGACTCTTGACTCAAACCATGAACTCACTTAATCCACCCGAATCTTATCTACAACGTCAGACTGTCCATCCCTGTAATCGACATGGCCTGAATCGACAATGAGCTCAAAAGTCAATGAACACGATGTGCATTATTAATCACATTCCCCTCTCTACTGATTATGCTTAACTGATTTCCCTTCATCCTTTGTGACTACTAGAGGCTGAAAGAGTACAAGAATGTTGAATACTTGCTCGAAATTTTCCGCTGAGCATTGTTACCCTGATTTCGTAAACTATCTCAACCATTCAAGCACAAAGTTCAATGAGCTTCTATCCTGCGCACACCGTCAAAGTCAAAGCCGTAACAAAGACACTCTGCTACTCTACCCTAGAGTCAATTTTCTCTTTTTTCCTCCAAAAAAGAAAAGGAAAAGGAATCCATTTTGTGTGTACACATTATCATTCCGCTTTATCGTGACATGCATCAAAGCAAACTAAACTCAATTAAGGGAGTAAAAAATACTTTCGCAGAATGTGCATATAAAGGAGGGAAAAGCTCTTATGGTTGACAAAAAAATGCTGAACGCTACCTTACTTTTTTAGGCATCGTAATGTATTATCGAAATTGGAGTATATTTTTACATACTCTCACAAGCCCTTTTTTACTCTTATATTCCGTCTTCCATGGGAAAAAGCTTGGAGTTTTTGTTGGGAACAATATCAGCCGTATCAGAAGCCATATCCATTAAGTAAAATCGACCTTAATACAGTAACCTTTTGCTTTCTCTCTTTCTCGATCTGGTGGCACAAGAGGAGAATATTGCCACTTTTTATTCAGTGCTTGTCTTTAGATTTCATTATCAAGGAGCCGTGTGTTCTCTGTCTAAAGAGCTCACGACATAAAAATTCATGAAAGTGCTTCACTACTATTCACAATCACTGATGTGTACCATGCTTTTGCTCTCTTGCCCAACTGCACTTGGAGTTTTTCAGTTGAAATCTTCAAGGCTTTCTCGAAATAGAGGACATGCTTTTAATGCGTAATATTTTTAAAGACTAACAACGCTTTGCATTATCTCCCACGTGGATACGCTAAGCAAACTCTAGAATGAGAACGAATCTTTATGGAAAAAATTAAGTATTCCGTAAGTGTTGATGGAAAAACAAATGGTACGGGTTCTACTTTCCAATGAAGCATGTTTTTTTAAACTAGTGAATCTATTATTTAGTCTGTCCAGTTCAGAGTCGTTGGTGGGTGACTAAGCAAGGGATTTGGCTGTACAACAATTTGGTCGATTTCGATGAAACGTTAGAAGAGAAAATATATGTTTTCAATCAATCATTGAATGAATCGTCGATATTGTGAAGTATACAATCCACCTACTCTTTTACATACAGTTCACTTTAAAATGATTATAGTTTACATCGTTTACATCCAGCATATTTTATTTTTCCAGACGTGAACATGGTGGCAGAGCCGAAATCCCACCAGACCGGACGGAAACGACAAAACATTGCAAAAACCGGCAATGACTGGTAAGCCATTCCTTTTCTCTATTTTACATAAACACTATTCCATCAATTATTTACAGTATTAATCATTTAAGCACATATGAAAGAAAAGTGCTTCCCTCCAGAATGGAATACTACGGTATTAGGATCTCTGTCTTTTTTGAATACCAGAGGACCTCACATAGCTTGAGTCACTAAAGTGCTCTTATAAGAGCAATTTTGCTTTATCTGCAGAGCGTAGTTTTAGGTGGAATATCAAAAGTCAGTGGGTAAAATCAAAGATTTTCCTGTTTCCTTTGTATGTGTGGAAGGGATCCTCGCCATAATTACATTAGGGTTACGTGATCGTCATCAAAGCAGATAGTAGTCAACTGGCCGGCATAGGCTGAGCTTCATTAGTAGGCTGGAAAGTGGCAGAGAAAAAGGAGAGAAGTTGTGGAAACTTTGTCATAATTTGTTCGAAGAGCTTCCAGATTACATCATATACCTCCTTCATTTTCTCAGTCAAAGACTTTGAATGTTTACTCTGTCTCTCTTCAAGTCAAGTGTGAAGTTCTTGATCAAACGGCAGTACAAGGGAGTAAAAGGTTTTGTGGAGGAAAAAGGCAAATGTAATAAAACACTGAACTTGTATAAACAAACAAAGATTGAGAAAGAGACAGAGCAGTACTTGTGTTTAAAGGCTAATATAAATGGATTTTCATAAAAACGCGAATGAATAACGAGCATATTGATATATTGCCGAAACTTACTTCTCGCCAACGGCACAGCATGTCAGTCGACAGATTCTCGAAATTACGGTTGTATAATTTGTAAGCACTTGCGTAACTGTCAGTCTTAAAGTGTTACATCTCTGAAGGAAACGATCAGTGTTCTCTCGGCATAATTGAAAATGTGAGTTTGGCGAAACATATATTATGTATAGCCACAATAATTCATTCCGATGTTGGTAGATGTAAGTCTGAAGTTTTTAGGGAGGGATATAAAAATTTATGAGATTTCTTTTTCTGTTTTTCTTACAGGGACTACTACTACGATAGGTAAGTGTCAAACATTTATTCTTCTTTTTAGTATTCGTAAGCCAATTCGCATAACATACGTCTATCTCTGTTGTCGCACTTTCTTCAAATTCGGTTATATTATTATACGTTCCTGTTCATGCGAAGCTGTAAAAACCACTTTTAATTTCCCGTTTGTCATGAGTCAGAAGAAAGCCTCGTTTTATTATTACATTCCCTCTGACTCAAACATTTTGGGCTTGTAAGCGTAAGACATTCGAATATTTAAAGACTTCTCGTATTGTATCATCTTCCATTTTCTACACTTTTTATTGCAAACCCTTTTCAATTTGATGAAAACAAGCGACATGACAAAACTTCACAGAAAAGTCTCATTTCTACTTTTGCAATCATACCTTTTTTGAAGTACCTTTAATTTTGGTGTCTTTGGAATGGAAGGATTTTTGCTTCCCAGATTTGAAGAAAGTGTTGAATCTCCGATATTTTTACAGAACCGTTTTTCATCACCGATCCTCTTACAGCCAGTCACCAGAGGTGTTTGATATCAAACAATTGATTTTTAGGCTGAACTTACTTGCGTTGAAAAACGTACTTTTTCTCTCTGTCTATTTCATTTTGTATATACACTCTTTTATGCAATATTTCACTAATTTTTTCAACGTTGCATACACCTTAATCTTGTTTTAAAAATTACTTTTGGCTCATTTTTGTTTTGTTTTGCTTGTAATTACAGCATTAAATTGCTGAGCATATTCTTTTTTAATTTTCGTCAGCTTTTGTGAAACCAACTTTTTTTAGCTGCCTCAATATGACGAGAAGTTGTTTCATTTGTAACTCTTTTTACTTTATCGCTGTAAACGCCAACCCTCGCCAAGTAATATGCAAAGTAAGTCGGCATTAACATCACATTCGCCATTCTAACAGATTTGACAATGAACAAAAAATGTTGAGACGAAGAATAGTTTATGCAAGATTAGGTTGCCTCATTAGTCTGAAATTTTGCTGGGGTTGATATGATGTTACACACACATTGTTCTCAAAATAAACATGACACAAGCGCCACTTCGCGTTGATTGTATAAAAAAATATTGTTTTACACTTCTTTCCAACGTGCCTCGAAACATTCGAAGTTCACACTTGAGTCACAGACTTGCTGGTAAAGTAGCTCATTAGACACAGGGCTAAGGATTGCGCAATTGCTGAAACTTATGTAAAAAAAATTAAATCAATGCAACGAAAGTCGTCGCAGACAAAGACACTCATAAACAGCATAACTTTTTGAGTAGCACAGTTTTTTGGAGTGTAGTCATTAAACACAGTCCTCAACCATGAGAAGTGACTCGAAAGAGTAATTTTCTTATCAACAACAATCTTACCCTTTGTTCGCAGCCATATGAATCATGTCTTTATTTATAAACATTCAAAAACAAATTCTTTTTCGTAGATCGTTTCCCTCGAAAATGTGGGAGACAGACATCACTCAGGAAAATGAAGCATACAGTGCTGCGAGGAAAAAACGACGTATTTCGTCATATCTCTATTTTTCTCTCCCTTTGTCACATTGAATCTGCCTTTTTATGAGTGTAAAGATCTTGAAAGTCTCACTCAAATATCAAGCGTTTGTTACTCAAACCCCAAGATTCAGACGGCTGTTGTAATATTCAGTGAGTCAAGTAAGTCAAAATGTACTTCATTTGCACAAAGTTGTTACGAGCATGAGTGTTCTCATCAAGAAACAAAAAATAAATACAAAGCCTGCTTTTGTGTTCTTCATGGAACGGTGTACGCCTTCTTGTGATAGAGTGGAAAAAGCCAAGGCTGTTCGTTTGTGCTGATGCCAAATTAAGTGGTGGCTATTTTCGGGTGCCGTGTGGTTATTGGTATGTGGATGTCGCCCAAATTTAGTGTGGCACTACTGAAGTAGGACTAAAATAGACTAGTTAATTGCATGCGAATTCCATTTTAAATCTGTACCTGCGGTTGAATGACTTGAGTGCTCGGATTTACAGCAACATTTCAGTCAAACATCGAATATTAATGTGGTATGCTTCTTTTGAAACTGTCAGAAACATTAGCTAGCTGTACAAATAAATAAGTTTTGCTAGCTAATAATATTGACAGTATTAGCGACTAGACAATTTTCAAATTGTGAACAACTGTAAGTGCTACTCAGTTTCCAGCGGTTCATATTGACTCTGATATATTATTGATGCATAGTCTCCGTTCGATAGGGAGCTTGCCCTTCAGCATCATCCAGGCAAAACGGATTTCACGCTGCTTAAAGGAAATGAGTTTGAGAAAAAAACCATTCAAATCACTTCGCATTATAGAAAAACCCGGTGGGTGTCTTCCGGAACAGAGTAGACGCGTATTAAAATATAACACGATTTTTTACATCCCCCTTTTCTTCTTTGAAGTGACATGGGTACTAAGTGGCAATGATGGATTTTTTCTGATTTCCTTGCGTGTTTCACAGTAGTGAAAAACACACTCACTTAAAAAACGCATTCCGAACCAAGGAACGTCAAAAAAGAGGAACATTGCAAGAGAGAGAGAGAGAGAGAGGCGTGTGTATTGGAATGAAAGAAAGAACCCTCAGCGAAATGTACACACTTAACCTTTTAACGACCCATTCCATGTTTTTCATGTAACGCTCAAAACAAAAATAGGGAAGCGTCGAGAAGAGAAATACGGAGAGAGAACGAGAGAGGTATTTAAGCCACCTATAGAAATGCAGTACGCATACACACATTCTAACAAGCTGTTGTCTTTATGGGCCTGTTTGGCAGTAAATGATTGGGAAAATGTGGAGCTCATCTGGAATACTAAAAAATTCCACCTCCTGCTTTGTAGTAGTAGTAATGGCTGTTGTGAAGTTGAGTTCCCCCTTCGCTCAACAAAGCGTTACATGATCCATATGCCTCTCTCCAAATTGTGGGAGACCTTTGCTTGCAAAGAGGGAGGAAAGAAAATATATAAATAGGAATGTGTCACTCACAAAGTCGATATGGTTTGCTTGTGACAAAAGAATTTTTACGATCGGTAACGAGTATGGATTTTTTTGCACACACAAAAAGGAGCCAATCATACCGACATTGACAATTATCGATATCCTTGATAACACAACACACCACATCAACACACGCTAATGTAGAGGAACCACGATAATTTCCGTTCTTTAAATTTTCTTCAATTTTCTCCAAGGAAGCCTGGTGTGACTGTAGTGAAGCGTGATTCAAGGCGAGAGTTATTGGATTAGTTTGAAGCAATTTGAAAGCGCAGCTTATGAGCTTCTTCGCTATATTGCCAGATGTTACGCTTCTATAAGTCAATATACACTGTTTTCTCGTGTGTAAGCCACTTTCATGGACTTGACACACGCCTTACTTCACGCAGAGCGGTATGACATTTCATGAAAGAAACGGGAGAGGCAGGTTCACATTTCTCTTTGAAGTCGACCAAGTGTTTGACTTGAGTTTTTTAAAGCAGCTCTCACTCCCAAATATACCCGAGAGTGCGAAAGAGGTAGAACGCCACTTCATTTCATCTCACTCATCATCATCATCTCCATCATCATCTTCGTATTATCTGCAGACTGCCTATTTTGGTGTCCCACTCCCTGAGTTTAATGCAAAATGATAATGATGATGAAGCCAAAGGGAATATATTGAATGTTTTCCTTCCTCACAACAGCTCATTTAATGAGGAAGTCTTGCATTATAGCCCCTATCCTCATTCTCCTGAAGAGTTTTCTTATACACAAGTTTTCTCATCCAAACTAATAATAATATTGGTGAGAAAATTTCGTTTTCTCTTCAGGCTTTGAAAATCGTAAAAAGGTTCGAGTACGAAAGCCGGCTGAAATGACACAGTATAATATGGCAGGAGATGTAATAGTGTCTGGGAAAAACTATTATTGTTATTGTGCGGTGGTGTATAACACAAGGCCGACGTGTGTGTGCACTGCGTTTATGTTATGTTTATGTTTTATCTCTCCGGATGAAAATCCATTACTTCGGTGTGCAGAGGGTCTCTCTCCCTGAAACGCATAATGGGAAAATGCTCAAGGAATTCGTGTTGTCCTTGTCTTGGAGTTTGTGTGTGTGCCTTTTCATCGCTTCGCGAATAATAATGGAACTTACTTAATGCTATTGAAGGCTACACTGAAAATGTGCGCCTCATCATCCTCATTACATCGTATGCACCCAGAGTCTTTCTCTCATAACTTGAGAGCCATGATTACGATCACACACATCATCGGTTTTTTACTCTCTTCTCGAGAAAATCCACCAGGGGCATATTATGGTCATCAAAAGAGGGGAAGTGTTGGCGGTTTTAAAAAATTATTATATATTGGGGACTATACACATGTAATAAGCGAGTAGGAAATGGGCGTTGCGGCTCTGTTTTTAAGTCATTATATTGTGGGCGGTGGGAACTCATTCGTGAAGAAAGAGAAAAGCATGGGAAATAAAAGAGTGGCAAACGGACCGGCTTAGTTTTTTATTCGCTGTAGACTATACGGAAGT
>JAHZMW010001491.1:0-11101 GCA_027743745.1 Alloscopus bannaensis | reverse complement strand
CAAAAATCTGTCAAGGTTTTCGATCTTCAAAAAATCGACCCGATCTCACAACGCGATATCACTCTTCTCGTCTATCGAAAGTTCTTGGAAAAGAATGAAGATCCACGTATAAACGTTCTTCATCAAAGGGATCACCACAAATGAGTTTACAAGGGCTGAGGGCTTCCAGAGAAAGCCTACTACGTGGGCACAACTCATGCAATTAATTACTACGGATCCCTGAAACATTTTTATTATGCTATTTATGAACTAAAATTAATAAGCTGCCTAATGGATAATGGAAAATTATTTTGTTTATAGAGACTGATACGCATTAAAAACAAAAATATAGTTAATTACTTTTGTTATTTTGTGAGACGAATATACTTTCGCAGACTCCATTCGCAAGATTTTACAATACATCTAATGTTCTAGTTGTAAGGACGTAGCTGTAATAATTTTACGTAATATCTCAGGCAAGGAAGGTAGTTTGTGTTAACAATCAGTTAAGTAGGTTGTATACTACAATTTAGGCAAAGTCAAATCTTTCCGCAACGAAAACGACGTCCTTCAAACTTTCTGCTCATTCATTTGTAGAGTATTTCCAAAATTTCGCAATACAATTGTAATAGACTGTCATTCGATCTTTGATATCGTCAATGTACGACACATGATCCTGCAGAAAACCAGGAATAGCTTAGATAAAATGTATCTAGAAACGGAAAACTGTTTTCACTCAACTTTTCATCTTACAATTCACTCTTCACTTCTCTTCTCATTTCTTTAGCTTCTTTGACACTGGAAAGGGCTCACTTTTCGGAACTCCGCTCCGTGAAAGGAAGTCGTGTTTTCAGTGTCAAATCTTTCCGCAACGAAAACGACGTCCTTCAAACTTTCTGCTCATTCATTTGTAGAGTATTTCCAAAATTTCGCAATACAATTGTAATAGACTGTCATTCGATCTTTGATCTCGTCTATGTACGACACATGATCCAGCAGAAAACCAGGAATAGCTTAAATAAAATGTGTCTAGAAACGGAAAACTGTTTTCGCTCAACTTTTCATCTTACAATTCACTCTTCACTTCTCTTCTCATTTCTTTAGCCCTTTTGACAGTGGAAAGGGCTCACTTTTCGGAACTCCGCTCCGTGAAAGAAAGTCGTGTTTTCAGACGGAAAGATTTCATGTGAATTTCCAAATGTGGAACTCCCTACGACGTTGAATTCCGTTGGTATTCGTCTCACACATTGATCGAGTCGTTGACAATGACTACAATGAATTTCGGCTCAACCCAGCTTTGCTCCTGCTACCTAAACTGTGGGGTTCAATTTCCCATTCAGGCTCAAAACTCAAATGTTCCATTATTTTCATTTCGTGGAATAACATCTTTGAATGTAAAATAAGACGGGTAGTACAAGATGGTATACCTATGTANGGGGTTCAATTTCCCATTCAGGCTCAAAACTCAAATGTTCCATTATTTTCATTTCGTGGAATAACATCTTTGAATGTAAAATAAGACGGGTAGTACAAGATGGTATACCTATGTAATCTGATCGTCGAAAATTGATGAAGTCAAACAAGAGTATTGAGTTTATAAGCAGAACAGTCTATTTGCATAAACTGTTTTTAATTATAGCACAAAATAAAACTTGAAAATTGATATCTGTGTGTTTCAGCTCATTCTGGAAGCATGTATAAACGAGCTACCGAATAAAACCCGTGTTGCGAGTTATGTTTGGCAAAGTTATAAAAGGCTAAATACAGAGTTTACTGATTGAGTACTTACTAAATCAGCACAGATTTGAAGCTTCTTAACACTAGCTCGAGCTAGTGTCCTTTGTTGAAACACTTCTCTCTAGTCTAACTGAAAACCCCACATCTGCTACAATACAGAGTATAATGGGAATCCCATTATGGGATGCTTTGGGTTAGACTTTAATGAAGGAGGGAGCTCTACAGAAAATGAAATCGCTTCGGAAAGCAATTTGCCACATGAGTCGTTCTCATTTGCTTTCCGTCTCTCTGAGTACAAAACTTGCCTCCGGCAGCCACGTTGCTAGTGAATAAATGTATGAAATCCTTCTTTCAATCTCAACCTACTCAAAATTCCACCTCGGTTGCTCTCTTTAGCACGCCAAACGAGCCTTTTGCGATGTTTTCCTTTCGCCTAATGTAAACCAGTGAGGCTCCATTGGAAAGGGAGAAAGTACACACAACATTCAACATGGAGAGCCTCAGTTGAATGGGAAAGTGAGCTTATTTCCAAATTAGTAATTAAGTTCTTCATAATGTGATTTGACAAATAGAACAAGTGCCTAAAATTCATTACAGGCTTCGTTCTGCATAATACATCGTACACTCTGGTGTGCTAATGAAGTTCAGAAAAAGACTAGAATGCAAATTTCCACACTCACACAAGTATTTAAGGTAGGTATTCGCAGAGAGTCGTCGTGAGTGACTTTCTTCACATCACGTCACTCCTATTCGGTGTATACTCGCGAATTTGAGCAAGTGCGAGTGATGTGATTAAAATGGAACGTCGTCAGACAAGATTCGGTAAGATGGACAAGAACTACATGATTACAACCGAAAATCCTATGTACAAATACATTTCCATCCCACATACTCATATCCACGTTGCATCATTCGCAGTGGATAAGGGAGAGGGAACCAGTCTGCAAGACACGATTTCAACAGGATCTCTCTCTCTCTCCACAAGTCACACTGTGAGAGGATGAAATGAGAAACGTGTCTACGGTTGTTGATGATGATGATCGTGTTAATAGTTTGTACTTGCCTCTCATAATTACACCGTGAATTATGCAGGTTCTCGGTCTCACATTGCGTTGGCTCTCCAAATTTTTATCTATCATGGATGTAATAGCTGCACCAACATGTTCTCTACACAGAGTGATGTCACAGTTAAAAAGGAAATGATAAACGAGCTAAAATCGCAAAATGTGAATTCTCTCGCAAAGTATGAACCACAGAAGCAGCAAATTAAACATTTATGATTGTCGTGCAAAAATTAATTGATCTACTCTGAAACTGCGTGGGTATGTGAAGCTTTACAAAAAAGAGTAGACGTGTGTGGCATTGAAATCCGTAGACTTGATATATAAATTAAGCGTTTATGTGTGTATAAATGAGAAACTTGCCGATTCTTATAACCTTCTCAAACTTGCACAAGAACCCTGTTCCTCTGCGCGTTCATTGTGTCGCAAAAAATTTTAAGGTAACACACCTAATGAGATATTTTTTCCATTTACGTCTGAGCAAACGCAAACGGTTTTTTACGTAGCAATTCTTTTTCATCATCGACCCCAAATTGGCTGAAGGGAGAAAATCTCCGAAAATCACTTGGAAATACTTCATATAGAAAATAACTTTCTTGCAAAACTTTCTCTCCAGAAAGCGGCCACGAGGAATGAGTTTCTTCATTAAAACCCCATTTGTGACTCACAACAAGATGAAATAAGCGTAAAATAATTTTCACGGTGAGGCTCCACCGAGATAAATACATGGCTGTATAAGATTTCGGAGAAAACTCTGCAAACCAAAAGACTCAAGGCTCATTGGTGGTCGTTCTAAGACTGTACTTAATAATATGTATCATCTAAAAATATTTCTACACACAGAGAGGAAGAAATTCACACGACGAAAGGTCGGAGTTCGTATTCTCTCTCTCTCTCTCTCTCTCTCTCTCTCTCTCTCTTCCGAAATGAATCTCAAGGGAAATGATATTTTGTGAATATACAGTTTTCGAATTACGAAACGTCTTTACAGAAATGACAACACTCAACCCTGCAATGAAAGCGTAATAGTAAATTCTTGGCCTTTTGTGTGTTCCACATTCTCCACGACAAATTGACACTTACATCTCAAAGCTACATGGACAAACTGATGGTTTCGAGACTCATGACAGTTTTATCCTGCCTTTGAAACCAATAATATGGATGTAGTTATATACATTTGGTAAAGCTCACAAAATGTATTAAGCCTATTACGATGTCTCAAAGCTCACCAAACATATTATAATGTCTGCATCTCTCAACCTGAGGCAAGGCGTTTGCTGTTCAAAATAACGTTCACATAAAAAGGGAAGACATAATAGCAGTTCCCTAATAACATGGTGTATTTGATGTGCATGCCATTTTCCTCAGGAATATTATGCACCACCGTTCAAGATTGTGAGTCTGTCTTCCTCAGAAAACTCGAGAATATCGTGGCTTATTTGCAGTTTACTTGAGCAGCCTCTTTTTCAAAGAATAACGTTACTCCACAACCAAATCACAGTCTAATCATCCCAGCTCACAATCGGGGGTTGTGTGCCGTCTTCGTGTTTTATGGCATTATGATTTTTAGAAACAATCGTGCAAGACTTGCTTTTCTCAATTGGAGAGAGAGATATTTGAAACTATCGTCATTTAACATCATATCAACCTCTGGCATCTCTCTGGTACACACATTTGTCGAATAAAAATATGTATACTCTTACAAAGTGTAATTCGTGAGAAAGAGATGAAAAGTATTAAAATGCCTTTTGTTTGAGCATATTGTACTCTGCAGAGCAGCTAGAGATGTCTGCTGAAATATAAGTGATAACATGTTTTCGTCAAGGTTCTCATTTGCATTTTACAGATCTTTGCTCCAAGCTATTGTCACTACTTTCGTGGATATTACCGACGTTCAAGACGAGACGAAAAATAATCTCTTCTTCCGTCACTCCTAAAATTTTGTAAAAGGTGCTTCATAGGAAAAATGGGGAAAATACGAGTTCTGCTGTCTTCTGGATAGAAAAGTACTGTAGACGAATCTACTATGATATGTGATAATGATAATGGAGCACGGTTCAAAAGTTGACAATCTTTGCCTCGGAGAAGCTTCCTGGTGAAATGTATACATGCATTTATACACCAAGAACGTGTGTATATTTGAATATCTCATTTTTACAGAATGCTCACTTATGTAAATGATGATTTAATGTTATTTTGAACTACTTCATGTAGTTCTACAAGTTGCAGTCTAATGTTGTCGGATTTTTATAATTTACGCGTAATGAAGTAAAAAAAATAGATTGTATTAGTAATTGCTGATAGTGAGCGGTAGTCGACGTATAGTACTCCGGTAGCGAGGAAAGAATGTTGTCCTGAACTATGTACGTGTTATCTATTATTTAAAACTTTAGAATGTTCAATAAATCTTCAAATACACGCTACGTTGCCTTCTATTACAATCAAACATACTAGCAAAATAGACAGATATTTTTATTCAAAACCTGTTAATGTAGCACCGTACATTTTTATTCGTTGTAAAGAGCGAGTGAAACTGTTTTCCCAAGGTCAGCTTTTCAAAATTATATTTTACATCAATTAAATTCAAGCATTTTAGCTGTCCGTGTCTTTTTCGCCAACGTAACTTCACGTCAATTCGATGACTAGTATCAGAGCAGTTTGCTTTACTGACCTTATCATAGAAGTTTCCGAATACGAGTCAGTTTACAGACAGTCTAGTCATTAGTCAATTATAATTAATTTTAACTTACCATTTAGAAATTTTCACGCGTCCACATAGATCCAATTACGAAAAAATTAATCCAAATTTCTCTGACAAATTGATTGCCTTGATTTACACTCTCACAACACTGATTTTTATACGACACCAGAATAATAATTAAAAGTTTTACATGTACTAAGAAATAATCACTGTTTCCTTCTGTAGCACTACAAAATGTCGAATATTCTCTCCAGATTCATGCTTTAACAACCAATTAAAACATCAGGCTACAAAAATTCTGTAATCTTCAACGGAAGATTATTAAGCACGTATCAATAACGGAAATGAAACTCAATTCAAATGCTAATTGCAGCGTTACAAACTACAGATACGACACAAGTGTCTACGGTGCATTACAAATGCACTCCTTTCACTTTAACTATAACCGCATTTGTCAAAAATGAGTCCTCTGTCGACACTGCCAAAACCAGAAGGAAAGACGATTCACTTTCAAACCAGAAGCACCTTCATTGCTCCTTTTTTTATTTACACAATGTCCACAATTACTGTGTCCACTTGAATAATATTTCTTCCCCGAATTTCCTTGACGTTATGTTTGGTTTGTGGTTTAGACTTGTTAAAAATTTGGCAATTTGTCGCCATTCACAGAGCTGAGGTTCTTTCCATTTTTCCTTGAGTTTGACTTGATGATTTCACCAAAGAGTGAAATGTACACACAATATTATTTTATTTTATTTCATATAACACACTTCTCGTAAAAAAGTGTTCTCATTGGTCCATCGTAAGATCGTGTCTGTCCGTCAAGCTGAGAGTGTGCAAGTATTTTTACAATAATAAAAAATATATCAAATGTGTGTGCTTTGCTGGTGTTATGTGTCTGCTCTGTGTACCTACACATGTCCAAATGCAATACACATTGGAGTACATATAACTTCTCGCTTTGTATTCCTCATACCCACACATGAGTAATGCTAGTTGTGAGTGTAGCATAAATGGAACAACATCCTACCAATTCACATTTCACACACTCACTCCTCTCTCCGTCCATTGTGTGGTGTGTGAAGGAAATTGTAAATGAAGGATCCGCTGGATATTATATTAAGAAGACGATTGCACGAGCGTAGAGCGTATAGATTGCTCGTAAAATACATTGTTCTCCCAATGGATGAAAATGAAGATGCAACCATTAATGTGAGCGTGTAGCTATGCTCTAACACAAGCTATTTGCTTGACCATATACAGATATAATATGATGCTGTGTAAGATGTTTTTTTTTCTTGTACTTAAAGTACAAGAACTCGGATGGAGACGTGACTTAAAAAGTAAGCCAAAGCATTGAGACTGGTTAGCAGAGTATATATCCTCCGTTTAAATTCTGGCATCTCTTCATCTCCTCCATTCGTCGAGCCGACGATCGTGGAACATTATGAATCTGTTGGTCACGCGAGGAAAGGAAAAAAGCGATGTAGTAGACCAGAATGGGAAAGAACTAACATTATAGAGTTGTCCTCGTGTGCTCAGTGAATTCACTGTCTCCTTCATATATTGAAAAGGTTACTCAGGAAATATCACATCAGCGATACACTGAACGCGTTTTTGACTCATTGAACAGAGGGCGAAATGAGGAGAGAGGGTCTTCTCGGATTTTGTGAATTAACCTCCATCTGAGATATCTCCTTCAATGGGAGATGAAGAGACAGTGCCAAGAGCTGAAACAACAATGTTTGAACTCAACACGTCTAGATGCTGCAACGTCACGTTCATATATGTAATTTTGTAGAGAACATGTTTCACCTTTCTCTCACAGGATGTGCATAGGTACGACTATATTTAGGAGCGTAACATTTTGCAAACCGAGCAATTAAGTTTGTCCCGTATATCTCATTCAAAAGTTACGACTATATATATCCGCTTAAATAACTTGGTTCGTGATTGATACTCTTTATTGCTGTGTTGGCTGCTGAGCCAGCGAAATGGTTTGTATGAAGTTTGTAGATGCTTCGAACCTTGGGTGCACAAGCCAAAGTATGCATTAGTGATGGCATACATTAAAAAGTATGAATGAAAGCCGGAGCATCTCGTAACGTTTGCACTCTCAAAAGTATCTCGTCATGGCCTTGAGGTAATCCTCCGTATGTTTAAGTTACCGCCAGGGTTGAGATCAGCGGATCAGAGACTCAAAAAAATCCTAAAACAGGAGATGAGGACAAAAGGAGGATTTCTGTGAGGATGTGCCATCTATAAAGTTATTCGTAAATTGCAAGCTTGTAGCTTCAGTGAGCTGCGAAGTGTTCGGGAATGCATTGAAAGGTGGCCACAATGACGGTTTGCTTGGTTGTGTAGCAAGAACAAAATTCGTTCTCTCGGATTTTGCTTTTGGTTCATTTGTAATGAGCTCTGCTGACTGACAAGAAGTTTTATGCTTTTACCCACACATCCGACGTAGTTGTGAATCCCTAAAGAAAGCGACATGTTGTCCATTTCATACCCCCGAGGTCGTGGTAATTTAAATTAAATGGTAGAGATGTGGTTTCTTAAGGATATTTTTTAAAATTGCGTATTGCTGCAACCTCGAAGCATTATACTATTATATGCTTGAAAATTTTTAATCGAAAAGCATATTTTAATAACAGCATCAAACCAATCACAATAATACTCCGTACATATCCACTATTGCGTATTTTTAGATAATAAAAAGGTATTGGAGCTCTAAATGTGAAAAGTGCTAACCAATCGGATTTTACTCTAAAAGCTCCCTCCATTCTTGAGTCAGGACCCGAAGTGCTTGGCGAAATTTAATGTTTTATAATATAATGTATAAACTGCTTTATTAAAGAATATTCTAGATGAACATAGTCTGAATGTGTAAAACAAACAACAAACAACAACACTACAGCATCAACGTAGTAAGGCATACATTTATTCTTACAGTGTTTGTGCATCAATCAAATCGTGTGAAGAAAAATAAAATCACCAGATTTTGCCACTCCCATTTGAGTTTCGATCAATAACAATAATTAATTTGACAAATTTCGTGATATCCATCGAACCATTTACCCAGTAAATTACTAGTCTGACATTAATATAATCGAAATAATTTCTGAAATTGATACAATATACTGGATAATTTCACCACACAACGTAGCAATGTTGTCTGTACCATATCTACATAAAACATAACATTTCGTATAGTTCACAAGACTTCACGAACAGCATTCATGCGGGTGAATTTGGTTTGTGTTTGAGCAACTTTTGTTCCTCCAACGGGCTACTACTGGCCAATGCTCGAAGTAAGCGGTGAGCAGAGGGTTGCTTTGGTTGATGTTGGCACGCATAAAAACAACATTCTCTTAAGGGAAACCCACAACGCTCGGCACGAGTACGTCTGCTAGAATCCCATATAAATCCAGAGGGTCGACTCTCTCTCCAGTTCCATTCAATGGAAGACACTCAAGGAGTGAGGACGGCTGAGCTGGGTTTTCTCTTTCTGAGCCGTGCGTTCAATGCATTTCTGTCACACTCGTTGGAAGTGTGCAGATATTTTATACTCACACCAAAGTTGGAGAAATCTTCACGTCTACCAAACTGCAGAGAGCATGCCGTAATTAAGTGGCCATCTATCGACATTTCTTGTCGCCTATAACGTACAACTATTCGTGCAGTATTATTGTCGCCGCTGAAATTGTCAGGCAAAGTGCTACTGTATTTGTTCACCAGTGAATCGAGATATCGACATTAAGAAACTTGCTGAGTTGAGCTGAAGTGTCTAGGGCTCTATTGAATACGGTAATAGGTAGTTATTCACTTCTCAATTTGACTGCCAATGTAAACTGACACAACTTGTCTCCATCATCACAGTGCAGTTCCCATTGTTTATACTTGGTGCACAAAGTTTACTCATGCATAATCCAACGATTTCTACGAACGAGGAGCACATTGACTGACAGCAAACACTGGATCATTATTTTGAACCGATTTTCTGGAATTGCATTGTAAAGCTCGCCTTCTAGCCATCAGCGTAATTAACATTATCCTCAAGTACTCAGAATGAGGTTGATGTATTAAAAGTTTGGAAAATATTGGTGATGCGATCCACTGAATTGTGTTCGTAAGCCACGTACAAAGCGTTGCTTCCAAGTCATTGTTCTCGAGACTCTCATGGCTTCACATAACAGCAGGAGAACAACACAGCGTTCCAATTGAAGCGCAATATTTGTGCGCTGAAGTTGGCTTTGTGTCACCATAAATCCTCGTTACCACCAGAGTATACAGAATCCATTCAAACATTCATTCTCCTATTGAGGTTTTCATCTGACACAGTTCACGAAACTGACACTTTATCTATTTCATCTGAAGTTTTAAGAGTATCGACTTTTTTCTCTTTTGTTTGTGAACAGTAAAAGTGGGACAGAGGGGGGAAAGCGTATTTTCAAAATGTGTCTGTCTGCCGAAAAGCATTTTAAATTATAGCCAAGGCTGGATTTTGTATGCGGGAAAATAATGAATAAATTATGTCTGACTTTATACCCATATGTGTCGGATGAGTTTCGGTGTGTGTATAATATTCCAATTACTCGCTATAACACACATATGCTCAACATAATAGTACAAAGTATACGACAAAAGGGAGAGAGTGAAGCTCTGGTGAAAGTGAAATAAACCACAGGTATACACTCCGCTTACAGAGAGAAAGAGGGTTGTACGCTGACTTATTAATGAACGCTCACTATGTAGCGACTAGAGAAAACACTTTCGGGGCTTGTGAAAAGCCAGCGACAACATTACTACGAGCGGATGAGTCTACCGGGAGCACAAATGTATGATTACGCGTATTAAAAGGTTGTCTCGTCACCGTGTTACATTGTGAAACCAAAGAACTTTACTGGTATTATACATCCACCCGCTTTTATCATATCACATAACACTTTCCCTCGGTTTTTTAAGCCCTGAGAGAAACAGGAAGAGGAAGATATTCACGTATTGAAATTGTATGGAGAAAACACTCGAGAGAATAGAGAGTCGTGAAGATTAGAGAAATGGGAGAGGAAACGATGGATTACCAATATAATCGACTGCCACTACAATACGCTGGATTAGTGGAAGGAGAATAAAAGTACGGTGCTCGCGGAGGCATTCATCGGAGGACAAAAGCATATTGAGTATACTATATTCAGTGGAAGAAAGCGGACAAAAGGATAAACCTGCTTTCTCCGGCTTTCCTATTCAAACTCGGAACAAACAGTGACAGGCTTGTTGCTCCACCTCTCATTTTGGAACTAATGAGTGGATTGAAGAGATGCTTGTGGAAGTCTTCACAGATATTATTCTAATAATAAAAGATTTTATCAATTTATAACGCCCTATCCCAAAAGGATTCCGAAGCTATATGCATAATCATCCGCTCTGAAGTTCAATAGGGGCTCAAAGAAAGTTTTGCGTGTGGGTGCCAAACCAAGAGGAGAGGAGTGAAGTAGTTCGTTTGACCTGAATTTATCTTCTCTACTCTCTCTTCCGTACATGCTGTGAATGTTATTAAATTGAGGAGACCATCGGTTATAAATAGTGGAAAGTGGCGTGCGGAAAATTCTCATTTATTCGTTTT
>JAHZMW010001490.1:0-10179 GCA_027743745.1 Alloscopus bannaensis | reverse complement strand
TATCATCGAATACGTGTATTGTCTATTGTCATTAAGTTGTCATTAACCTGTTAATAGCTTTAATGGGATTCTGACGTCCTTGCGTCTGCTCATTATATGCCGACAATCATCCATTCTTTCTCAATTTTCCATTCTAGGAGCACAATCAAATTTAGACGCGTTCCAAAAAATTACGTAAACTGTGATTTGCATACGCAGCTGCGGATTCTTCGTGCCCAGGTACAGGGTAGTAGCTCCAAACGGAGCGTAACCATGTACAGTACTAATTTCCCAAAGTCGACTAACGCGAGCCCCTTTAGCTCAGTGGTTAGAGCACTGGTCTCGTAAACCAGGGGTCGTGAGTTCGACTCTCACAGGGGGCACTACTTTTTGCTCGCTTCTCACGAATATTCTGCTCGTCTCTTGAGCAGATCTTGAAACAAAAGACTTTTATAGAATCTCAGCAAGAATTTGCAGCTATTAAATTAGTCTCAAGTTTAGCTTTAAATATTTCCAAAAAAATTAACCCCTAGCAACGTCTTCGAATTAGTTGGCTTCCAGAAAATGCTATAAGAAATATAAAAAATTCCAAAAATAATGGTTTTAAAATAAAGTAAAACTTACGAATTGCAGCTGATTTCTGACGGACACGATGAAGTCCCCCGGTGGCGACCCAGACAGCGTGGACCCCCGTTTCTCGCCTCCCCCGCAACGGTCGTCATCCCCCCGAATGAAGAACATTTTCGTGATAAAGTCGCTCGCGGTTATAGTGGCGCTGACGGTGCTCGTCCTGGTGATAAACTACTACTTGATCTCAAACTGTCCGAAGGACGGAGAAGTCGAGCAGGTTCCCGTAGATCTGCAACACACCGGAGGAATCTCAGATGGAGGTCTGGAGGAGAAACGGAAAGTCACGTTGTCGGTGTACTATGAAGTCTTGTGTCCGGATAGTAAACACTTTATTTCGAAGCAGCTCGCTCCGGTTTGGAAAAAGTTCGGGGCGGAGTTCTTGAGACTCCGGTTTGTTCCGTTTGGGAAGGGGTCGATGACCGGGGGCAACTCTGACGATCCCCAGGTAAACAACATCTAATCAAATACAAAATCGAGGCTAAATCGTGAAATAAACGATTGTATTTGATGATTTCCAGTTCACCTGCCAGCACGGCCCTGATAGAGTGTCACGGCAACAAGCTCCACGCGTGCATAATCCGAGCGTACAACGAGTCCACCCAAATGAGCTTGATAACGTGTTCGATGGAGCGGTTCCGGTTGTGGGGAGCAACGCAAGAAGCGATCACAGAAGTGGTGAAGGGCTGCATAAACGAGCTGGTCCCGTCGACAGAGCCCCGTGCAGATCCCATGTGTCCTGAAGCCTCGCGCTTGCTCGCGGGTCACGCCAAAGAGACGCTCGAGTTGAGACCCCGCGTGTCGTTCATTCCCACCATCGCGATCGATGACGTGAGTAGCAATTGCCATTTAATTTCCAATTATTTATGAAGTTAGTTTTCTAAATTAATTCCGTGTGTCCACAGTCGCTGTCGAACCAAGCGCAGATCCTCCGCGACCTCAACTCGGCCGTATGCAATGCACTGAAACGCAACCAAGTGTTCCAAGCTCCATGTTGAGATTAATGAACTCCAAAACATAGTACAACGATCCGAACAATTTCATCGCTCTCTAATCTAATCAATTGTCTCCAAAAAAGCATGTTTTTTTTTATTGTTTTCGTCCGCGTAATAAAACCAAAACGGTATTAAAACAAAGCATTTTATGGCAATTTGTGTTATGCGTCCATACGGATCAATGTTGAAACACCGCGTTAGAGCCCCACGATATGTAATTTCAAGCAAAAAATAAAATTAACAACGTGCATCTTTTTCAAATTCAAGCCAGAATTCTGTCTGGTTTGAGAGAAAAAATCCACAAGAAAACACGAGCTCGCGTGTAAAAAGTGGTGAAGAAAACATTCGAAAACCCCCGTATCTAATCATCGAAAAGTTTCGTGATGACGATATCACCCGTAGAAATAGTTTGCGTAGCAGTGGACCTAATCCCGCGGCTCTCCTCNGTTTGCGTAGCAGTGGACCTAATCCCGCGGCTCTCCTCGCCCCGCACCTCACAAATCTCGCCCTCGAACTCGTCCGCGTCGTCCTCCCTCCCACCCGGCTCGATCAGCCTGTTGATGATCGCCTCGAGCGAGTCAATCTGGGCTATCCTCGCGTCCTGAATCTGCTGCTGCGAAGTGTCAGCGTACTCGAGACTCGTCAGCTCGCTGTTCGAGGTCGAGTCGGAAGAACAGGCTTGGTTAGATAAATCGTGATGGTGCTGGAGCGGGGATGACGGGGTCGTCTGGTGGAGCGAGTTGCTCATCTTCTCCAGCTTCTTTGCCACTTTCAGCGAGAGTTTCAGCTTCTCCTTTTCGCTCTCCGTCAAGTGCAGGTGTCTAACATCATCATAATTTAATGTAATTATATATATTATTATATATATTCCAATGTAAAATTGTGAATTAGGTTCATAATTGCATCCGAACTCACTTGAGCAACCTCATCTCCCGATTGGAAAGCACGAGACTCGAGTTGGTACTCGCCCCACCACCGCCATCACCCCCAAACGCCTTGTCGAGTTTCTCTCGGAGAGCCCTGAGATCGGCCTCATTCTTCCTCAACCGCCTCCGCGACCTGATCTCGTCAGGCTCGATGTGCGTGAGGATCTGCTCCTCGCAAAGATCTCTGAACAGCTGCGCTTTCGTCCCGTCCCCCTCGCTTATCTTCGATTTGAGCGTGTCGTGAATACTCGGGACTAGGCACATTACATCACAGGACGCGTACGCGATCATCTGAGGAGTGAGCGGGCGGCGGGACCAGTACTTTTGGTCGTGACGGTACACCGACTAACACACCATAAACAGGTCAGTCATTTAAATCACAGGTCAGTAATTATCAATTAGCTATAATTAGATTAATCTAGCGCTCACCTTGACCTTATCCTTGAAAGGATTGCAAACAGTCCCGTACACACTGCACAGATTATTAAGGCTAATGTTTTTCGAAGTGTTCTGCTTCCCACCCTTCTCCCCGACGTCGTTATTGTTGTTGTTGCTCGACTCGAGCGAAGCAGCGGCCACGGCGTCGCTCCCCATCTGCACAACAAAACCAAATATCCACACCATTTAGAACCAAAATATTTTTAATTAAATGAATTAATAAATTCAACCGTGCTACCTTGACGACCCCACCCTCCCCCGAGCACAGCAACCTCCCGAGTAAACTGGACTCCCCTCCCTCGATCAACCCAGGCTGAGTGAGCACATCAAAAATAAACACACTCCCCCGCCCAGTCCCAACCTGAGCCAACGTGATCATCCCATCGTTCCCAAGATTAATCCCCTCAAAATCCAAACTAATCGGTTCGTTAGCGTTAATAATCTCGTCGATAATCTGCGCCGCTTTCCGCTGATTCGTCACGATCGTGGTTTTCGCTAGAATGTAAGCCCGCAACTCCTCAGTCTCTCCGGACTCGCAGAGCGACTTGAACTGCGCCTCGTGAGGAACGAGCATCGACGACCTGGAAGACCCCGACTTTCTCTGGTTCTGGTGCTGGTGCGTGCTCGTCGGGCTCAGGATCACGTTGCTGTCGTGCTTGTAGTCGTGCTCAGTGTTCTGGTTGATCGTCTGCAACAAAATCTTGGACACGCGGTGCTTCAACAACGACTTTGGGCCGGAGCTGGCGGATTTTGATCCTGGAACCTGGTCCTTCGTCGGGGACAGGGGTTCTTTCGTTTTTGGTTGTTGTGGCGCGTCTTTCGGTTTGGGTTTCACGTCCTCGTTCAGGTTCTTGTTCAGCATGGGTTTGGATTGGGGCGTAGAGGCGAATACTGGAGGAGTCGCGACGGCAGGGGGTGTGAGCACGGGAGGAGACGAGATTGGAATCAGTACGGGGCAGCCGCTTTGACGCTTGAGGTACTCCAGTCCGACCTTGTACGAGTCGGAGAACGTCACCAGGTTGCTGTGCACCTACAGACGGACAAAATTCGGGTCAAATTCACACGGGACAGTTCGAGTGAAGTCAAATACACTCGAAAATTGGTGACCACTTACCTGAAAGCACTGCGGATACATTTTGAAGAACGTGCTAAGATCGCCAGGAACCTTGAACCAGTCCCCGAACCCACCAGCACTATTCCCGTCCGTGTCCTCCTCGTCGACAAAGCCTAGATTCCCGGCGCAGAACAACTGCTCCACAAGCATTGGCCCCCGCTCGCTAATACATTTCGCGTAAAACTCGATCAACTGGATGATCCGTTTCTTGTCTATCGACTTGGAAGCGTCCACCTCACTCCTCAGTCCGGAGTCGTAGTAGTTCTCAAACTCTTTGAGGAGCACCTCGTCCTGGTCGTTCAGGATGAACGTTTCCGGGTACTTGGAGAGGAAGTTCGTGAACTCGCGGATGTGCTGGCCGGACACGTGCCGGATGTGTGGCGGGGCTTGCGATCTAGGGGAGCAGCAATCTTGTTAGTCAAACTCAATTTTTACTCAATCAAAAATCTTAACACCATGTGATGCGCACCTATGCCCCAGCAGACTCTTGACGGGCACCCAGATCCCGATCCCGTACTGCATCAACCGCTCCCTGAAGTACTCTACGGCCTCGTTGTCGAGCGTGGTTGTGCTCCCTCCCCCACGCTCGTTCTCCCCCTCCGAGTCGTTGTCCGCCGCACTCGCACGGAGCACGCTCGAGTTGACGTTGTAGCTCACCATGTCCCCGTCGATCTTGAAGATGCTCGGGTACGTCAGCAGGAACTTTTTCAACCCCGACTGCGAACCTCCGGCTATCTGCCGCATCCTGCAATCAAACAAACAAAACCGGGCGTCAATTAACCTCAAACCAATCAGCTGATTCAAAATTTAACTAATCGATCAAATTAAACTAACTCTTTGGTGAACCCTTTGGACCCAAACTGGCACGAGAGGTCGTGCAGCGTCCGCTTGTTCGTGAACAGCACGTTCTCATTGTTGTTGTTATTATTGGCGGTGGCCGCAACGCCTCCATGCGCCGGATCGAGCAACTTTTCAATAAAGAACAACAACGTTTTGTTCCGCAGGTGCTCGTACGTCGCAGGGTCCATGGCGGAAGGATTGACCCAACTCTTGACTCTCCGGATCAGCTGACCGACATTGTCACCAGGTCGACCAGATCTCTCCCAATCTCACCAGCATAATATTACGCCAAATGTATCACGTTCGTTTATAACTTTCACTCGCGAATCAGCTGTACGAATCAACGCTTATCTGCGATACTATACACTTTTTTATCGCGAAAATGAGTGATTTGCAAAGTGATGTACAGCGAGTCGGCTCTCGAGAGGTTTGAGGAGCCTCGTGAAAAAGTGCAATGATACGATCGACGATCGGAATGTGGTGGTGGTGTGGTGTACATTCGTGGCATTTCTTTTTGGTGGAGTCGAAGTTTTGCCGATACTTTAGTGTAGGAAGGAACTGTAGGACGTCTAATCATCCGATCGGCTGTCTTGTTCTGAGGAGCCGATGTAAACATTTTTTCATGCACATTTTGGTTAAAATTAGCAGGGCCTAAATATTGGAAAACTAACGTAAAATATTTTAAAATTAACCAAAAAAATATCCTAAAATAAACCCGAAACCACATCAATCAACTCAAAACGCCTTAAGATTGGCTCCCACATCCAAGAATCAACTTCAAATATGTAGTAATATGCTACTTCATAATTATAAAGAGGCGCAATTTTTTGCGCTTCTCCAGGGCGCCTAAGTGGCACGGTTAGACACTGAAAATTAGTGAATATTTTTTAATGCAAGAAATTGGTGACCAAGCAACAATTGCATGAGAAGATGATTTTAAAGAAAATTGTCCCGGTTTTATTGCGAGATTTTTGTTTAGTTACAATACGATATAAGCTTTTTTCATGAACATTTTGGTTAAAATTATTTGGCACTTTATACAAAAATTGTTGACTAAGCAGCAAATATTTGAACAGACGATTTCAATAGAAAATTGTCCCGGTTTTATTGCGAGATTTTGGTTTACAATGCAACCAACGGATTAGGTAAATAATAAAAAAATATTATTTTAATTAATATGCGGTATAAATTATTAGGACTTTATACATATTTGAATTATCGCGGAAATAAGAGCAGTAAATACATTAAGGTACTTGGCGTAATTTATAATGTATACCGGTTTTAATTACGCTCAATTTTTAATTGGACTTAAAAAGGAGGAGAAGCGCCTCAAGCTCTATTGGCAACAATGGCAAGGCAACACACATTTGCTACAATGCCTTACATCGAGGTGTACCTGCATTCATCAGCGCTCATCGCAGACGCGTTTCATCTGTCAATGAATGGAATGAGGATTTTAGCTCTAGAATCCCAACAAACGAACATAAAATCGCCATACATGCGATTCTTTACTAATGTTCATATTGTGTTCATTCATTCATTTTATAAAGCCACACTCGTTCAAGTCGTTTGTTGTAGGCAGACAGGTCGTCATAATCTGTACCCACACGATGATCAAGCAAATTGCATGCTGTCAATTGCGTACCTGACTTTTTTATATCAATTCGAGGCTCAAAACCTCTCATTTCTTCATAAAAACCATCATTTTTTACTAAGGACCCGACAAGTCACCTCAAAGCTGCAGCGCACCCGACAACATATTTTCATTGTTCATCGATGTAACCAACGCGACGAGATTTACAACCATAAAATTTGCTTACAAGTCTCCCGATTTAAAATCCAATTTAAAGGTCAAGGCCCACATCCCTGAATTTCCATAAAAAAGGTCGTGCAAACAAAACTTTCCATTTTTCGTCTTCACCTTTGTTAAAAAATTATAAAAGAGGTAAAGAATTCAGAGTGACTGTTTTTTGTGCGACTTTTCCCTGTTTTTTATGCAGAAAGAAAACACGAGTTGATTTCAAGAAACCTTTGAGAAACGCCTTGAGCACAATTTTGCGAGGTTTTTCGTTAAAAAAACATGACTTCTTTTTTATTCGCGTTGTTACAGGAGGTGGTGATGAAAACGAAACTTACAAAATTTCATTTCGCCATATAGCGATGATGATTTAAAGGTTCTCTTAATCTGCGTTTTTTATGTATGCAAAAAGATTAGGACTTAATAACATTGTTGGGATCAGGATAAAAATAAAAATCTGTAGAGATCTCTTCATTCTGAGCAAATATTTATATGGTAAATCACACGTTTTTTTAACACAGACATATCCAACGGTTGTGTAAAAAAAATTGTTGCATTTTTTAAACATGTGTTTCTTCTCGTTCGCATCTCATTTAATTCCCATTAATAAATTCCAATGTAATTTTTTGTCTGTTCTCAGCTTTTTTGCAGATAATTGTGTGAGAGATTATAATGCATTTGTGCATTGCGACTCGAGAGCATACCGTTTCTACCTTTTTTGCTCATTAAAAAGCGTAGTCTGGTATTAGCGTGAGTGCGCATTCCTTTCAGAGTATTTTCTCATTCACAACAACAATCATATCGTTCAGCAAATAATAGAATTAACAAGGTTTTACTAGTCGCTGGTCGAGGCCCGGTGGTTATGAGGCAGGGGTCTAGAGCTGTATGAGTGGTTGCAAATTTGCCTAGACAATAAAATTAACCAAAGCAAAGGTGAAGCGAAAATGAAAATGTCAACAGTAAAAACTGGAAATTTGAATCGGTCGGATCAGCTATTTAACCGCAATCATCTTTGATTGAAAACCGCTAACGCCCTTATTTATGAAATGCATGCTTTTCACACCTTATTTTTTTTTGCATTTTTGGCATATCGTCATAATATGCCCTGTGACAGAGGGGTACTTTGAATTTTAATGTTTTACAAATCTAATTCATGTAATGCTTCTTTTCCAGACTTGATGATTTTCCTTTTGCATGACGAACAATCACGTTTTGTCTTCAGTTAAAACTTATATAACCTCTGTATATTTAGTAGACAAAAGCTAGCCAATTTTGACCTTTCCAAAAAACAAACAAACAAATGTACAGAAAACCCTACCTGGTATCTTACCAGTTTGCTCGTGAATAAGTACATAAAATCGATAGTATAAATCCCATGGCAACACAAAACAAAAACCAACATTTTATCCAATTCAATCAAACACACCTGTTGCAGATAAATACATGCACCGACAGACACACCCGCTTCACTTATAATCGTAGATACGCGTTTGTTTTTTCCTATGCATTTTGAACGTGAATCGAGATAAAAGCACCGTGAAGCATTAGGAGAAGGTGCATGCAAACGCGCAACGTAAAAAAGCACCCCTCTCAATTCTCTATGCAATCCGTGTTTTTGTATCTCCACAACAACAACTCGCCAACTCTTTGTAACCAACCACCACACCACCCTTCATAACGAAACCACCCCCACAAGAAAAAAAGCGAAAGACTCAGGAACGAGCGTACCACCACCACCACCCAAAACAAAAACACAAACAAGATAAAGGATCGTACGTAAATAATTATAATAAATATTCGTTTCGTTAGAGTGAATGTCGTTTCCATGGCCTGCTGGTTTAGTAGGCTGCTCTGCTGACGAGAGTGAATGTGAAAATATCTCGAGAGTTTTTAACTTTTTTTTTCCTCTTTCGATTCTAATCTTAATTTTTTTTCTCTCTGCCTTATCGATGGATTGCGATTAGATTAAGAAATTTTCGGAGAGAGACAATTCAAGATTGTGGTTGTTGCTGACATGAACAAGAATTACGGAGGTGACGGGATGGTGAAGATCCCGAGGATAAGGTTGACCACGAAAGGGTCAAGCAGTGGGAGGAGTTCAGGGAACAACAAGAACGGGAGCAGCACGAGCAGTCAATCAAATAATCCCCGTCCACCTCCCGTCCATGTCGATCAGATTCGGGGTGTGACACTCAGACATATCGGTGGAGGGAATACGCACGGAGGAGGGGTGCGTCCGAGTGAGCCTGTCGCCAGGAAGAACGCAATCAACACGGGGTTGGGGCAGGAGGCTGTTGTCGACTCGTCTGGGGGGAGTAGTGACGAGGACCTCAAGGTTGGCAGTGGGGGTGGGGTCATTCAAGCCTAAAAAACTGCCGAACCCCATTCGCGATTCTGTTGCCATGCAGAGTATTCACAAGGAGTTGATGCTCAATCAGAAAATGTAACGCATTTAATTATTTTAATTTTTGGGAATAATTTTGTTAACCTAACCTAATCACGTCATTTGTATTCGCAGAGGCCGATCAGTATTAACGCACAAGACGGAGCTGCAGCGCGCCCTCGAGAAATTAGCGATGAGCAAGCAGTCGTCGACCGAGTTACCAGAGGACCCGACGTCGAGCGACGAAGACGACTCTGACGACCCCCCGTCGTTCGCCCCGAACCCACCCCCAATGCCAAACAACTCGGGGAGCAGAACAGGCCCGCCGAAATCGAGCTGCACAAAGTCGACCAAGAACGAGTTCGAGAGGGCCCTGGACGCGAGGGCGAGACTCATCGAGGAGCAAAAGTGCTTCGTCGACGGGGAGAGGAAGGTTGTCCACGAGAGCGAGAGCGAGTTCCAGAAAATACATAAGCGAATCACCACCAATATCGGCGGTGGCGTGTGAAGGAATAGTTGAACGGACGTAGACGTTAGGTTTTAGATTTAATTTTAATTTAATTAACGTGAGAGAGGTTAACCGTATACACGATCTATCGTGGTTACGAATATTTTTGTGAAATCTAGACAGACGTAAGTTATTTGGGCTCACTAATCATCATATTTTTATATAACAATGATATTTTACAAGTTACAAAGTTATTTATATGCGATTTTGTGTTGGACTCCGAAGCTTTAAGCGTTTAAGTAGCAATAAATGTCAGCGTCGAAACAAATTTGGTTTTTGGGGCTGGGTTCCCATTTCTTTATTGGAGAATTTGTGCTTCGTAGGATTGCAAGGTGTTTTGCATACGCTGGAATTGCAGGAGACTGTTGGCTTTTTGGTTGAGCGATACGGTCGCATTTTGCATACACCGGAACAAGGCCTCTCCACTAGACATCAAGTGTAGCTAGAATTGGTGACTGATTGAGTTCACTCATTGACTTTCCAATCGATGATGAGCGAAAGCCGTGGCATCGACCTCGTCAAGATAATCATTTTTTACGTGTTTCACACAAATGTATGCGCATAGACGTGG
>JAHZMW010001489.1:0-15918 GCA_027743745.1 Alloscopus bannaensis | reverse complement strand
AATATACTAAGTTTGGTTGGGTTTGGTTGGGTTTGGTTGGGTTTGGTTGGGTTTGGTTGGGTTTGGTTGGGTTTGGTTGGGTTTGGTTGGGTTTGGTTGGGTTTGGTTGGGTTTGAATTGGTTGGTTTGGGTAAGCATGTAACGTTGTATTGCATTTTTGTGTGTAAAAGACAAAAAAAACATTTTTGTCGGTACCTTCCCCGAGTTTTACAAAAATAAAAGTTGTAAAAGTTAAATTAAAATGTTTGAAAAATAACGTAAAATATTTTAAAATTAACAAAAATGCCCTAAAACAAACCCGGAACCACATCAATCAACTCAAAACGCTTTAAAATTAGCTCCCATATCCAAGAATTAACTTCAAATATGTAGTAGTATGCTATTTCGTAATTATATAGGGGGTGCAATTTTTTGCGCTTCTTTATGTCGCCTAGGTGGCACGGTTAGGCACTGAATTGTAATTATAACGAAATCTTTATTTTCGCTACTTGCCATCTGCCCTTTCAAAATTTAAAAGTAATCTTACCGAAAGCAAGCGTACGTTTACGACATATATATGTATGCTCAGTAATCAGTGGTGTTTCATTATTTTGGAAAAAGGCTCAAGCATTGTCAAAACACCAAATCTTAATACATCTAATATTCCACTGTGTCACACTAGTTCCTCGTTAATGTTGATAAGTGGTTTTAGGGCTTTCGCTCTTATCAAGTTGTCCAAAGTTTAAGGCTCAAGCATTGTCAAAACACCAAATCTTAATACATCTAATATTCCACTGTGTCACACTAGTTCCTCGTTAATGTTGATAAGTGGTTTTAGGGCTTTCGCTCTTATCAAGCTGTCCAAAGTTTGATCAGCATTGTGGCATACCAACCTGCCAAAACAGTTTTGCAACGTATACCTCAATTCACAGTTTGCTCACAAATAAGCATTACGAAAATTGCTCAAACCATTATTTGTTATTGCAATTGCGATGGCTCCTTTTCAAATGTATTTTTTACCACTTACTTTTCATTTTTTGCTATTACTCAAGGTACAATTGGAATAATGGTAATTACATTTTCTTGCTTTACTGTATATCGTGCGATAGCTACCTATCACTTATTACGGAAATTATATGTATTCCGTTTATTGCCCCTGGTTTAGAAACGAGACGACACCGGGACTGGTAAAAGTTGACTAATGGCGCTTTCCGAGTTGGAAATTTCGAGCAGTGATCAATTTTGAGTTTGATTTTAGTTGACTGACACTCTCGATTCTCAATCTAGGCCATGAATATTTCCAATAAAATACATTCTTTCACCAAACAAACCTCAGAGCGTCTAAATGGGATCAGATTGAAATTAGCTCGCTCCATTCACAATCTGGGACCATGGTTTCGTGGAAAAATCAGGAAGCTGAATCTAATCACATTCTACTTTTATCCTATGTACTACACATTTATTATTCCGTACAAACCTGTAGTGGCGTTTACCACCTCGAAAGGTCACCGCCAGTGGCAACTGCGGAGGCATCCATTGCAAATTGTAATTATTAAAAAATTCCTATTCTCACTACTTGCCATCTGCTTTTTTATAATTTAAAAGCAATCCTACTGATATTCCAGGTCATCTGCGGAATCGGATGGGTCTTTAATATATTTGCATGGATTAGTTTTCACTACAGACATCATCCCCACGTTCACGCAACGGCTGCCGTGTTGAGTCACTATTTCTCCAACTACTTTGCAAGCCTCGCAGGTTTCGCGACCATCTTGACTATCGGCTACATTGTGTGGGATCCTTCGACGAGGCGAGAGTTGGAACGGATTATCAATTTGGTTGAGAAATGCAGCGAGTTTCAGCTAACTTTTGTAATTTCAGAAAAAAAACATCAATGTAAATTGTATAGAACATTGCAGTACATTTTTACACCTTCTAGAGCTACTTGACCATCTACATGATTTTGGTACACATTCATGCATTTTACCGAGGTCTTGTCCAACCCTACTTTTTGTTGCCGAAGCTCACCCCTGTGTTCAGCGAGGAAGGATTTACCATCCTTATTCGTGGAGGCAACTTCAAATTTTTTGTAGACTCCAAAGCCAACGTCACCCCTCCATTCTCACCCTCTCAGATTGGCCTAGGGTTGGCAGAGTTTGTCCACGTATATTTTTGGTTCTCTTATTGAAACTTGTCCGCAGCTAGTTTTGGTTGCGTATGCGCCAGTCGGGTTGTGGGTCCTTGTGAGTCAAGTGGAGAAAGAAATACAATCTGGGATTCTGGGAGGAACCTCGTCGCCTTCACGACGACTGGTTCAAACGTTAGCGAAGTGGATTGGGCTCCGACTGTCGAGTTTGATGCTTTTTTGGACTATGAAGGTAGCGCTGGAAAATTGCTTCTATATGCGAGAATGGTTCAGTCATGATATACGGATCCTGCCGTTGTTGTACTCGGTGACGGTGGTTATCGTCAGATTGGTTGCTTTTGCTTTCGCTGCAGAAACGTCGAGAAGGGTGAGCGATTTCTGGTAGTATGGGAAGAATTAGGAAGGGATTGTCTTAATTTGGTTATTTGCATAGATTACCCGACATCATGGCATCTTTGTGATGGACAACTTTAAAAAGGAGCCTCGAGAAGTTCAGCTGAAAAGGAGGTGGCGAGTGAGAAGCTCATTGAAGTTAGAGCCTGGCATGGGCCGATCTGGGAAGTGTGTCTTTTCGTATGAATTTTTGGCAACGGTAACGCATACATTTTGGAATCATTTCTTGAAACTTTTATCGATTTATTGACTTTTGTACATTTAAATTTGTTGGTTTCGCAGATTTCGGAAGTATCTATAACCCTCTTTGCGGTGTCACTGTAATTATCAGAGGTGTAGTCCAAATATTTACTTGTATCCTTTCAAATACATATTTCTACCAGCATTATTATACTATCAGGTGCTTTGTTCGGTGAGATTGTCATTAATTGTATTCCTAAAATCTGATCTGCTTAGAATAGTTTAGTAAAAGCTTTACGATTTTCTGAGCATAGAATTTTGCAGGCATAGTTCAGTCTTGAGGTTGGTTTGAGTGTTCTTCTTTGTCAGTTGTCAAACAGAAACGAGTCCAGAATGTTTCCTCTAAGCAAACCAAATATATTCCTACGTCTGTCAAATTCTGAAACAAGGCACAAAAATCATTGCAGTCCACATCTATTACAAACTCATGGCCAACCAAATACAAATTATGAAAAATTGCTATGACAGAGCGAAGGAATACACAGTAAAGCATACCACAGATTGACAACAAACTACAACAGGCAACCTTCCTCTTGACATAGAAGATACAAAAACTCACATGAAGAAAATAACTTAAAATTAATTACTATCAAAATTGTGTAAGTTTGAATCTAGATCAAAACTGTTTTTAACACATAAAATTTCAGTACAAAAAAGTACTTACAGTTGACGTTATGCTTTGTTCGGTGAAATTGTCATGATACCTTGTATTGGCAAATTCTGATATTTAAGATAGGTTATAGGTACGGAAATAGTAAATCCGAGGAAATCACAACAATATTCATAAGCTATTTAACACAACACCGAACATCAAGCCTTTCAATATTTTTATGAAAATTTTCTTCGGTGGATTGCAGGAAAGCATGTCAGTCGTCATTGCAAATTACTGAATATATTGTAAAATAAATGAGTCAAACGATATTGTACATAATACTTACAAAACAATAAAGAATATTTGGTTCCTATAAAAAACTCCCAATTATCCTACGCCTAATCAATTATTAGTTTTTCTCAACACCATTAGTAAATTCAAGTTCCTCCGGATCGAGAATAGATACACTGTACCACAACTTTTTTTCCGTTGTCCAACTGTACGAGTTGTCAAACACGACAGTATACTTCCCCAAAGTTCCACAGATCTGACTGCCTTCTTGCACCAGTTTCTGAGACTGAACCCGTTTGTAAGGATAAACGACTGATTTGCCCTCGCCCACTATTTCAAAACCAATGTCGTACTCCTGTGTTCGGAATTTCCAGAAAATTGAGCAGCCCGGCTTTCCCACCTCTAGGATCACCTTGAGTTTGTCACGTGCGTTTATAGTCGCACTGGTCAGCGAAGAGTCGTCGAAAGTACCCTCTACAAAATAACAAATGATTAATTATTTCAGTTCATTATTTTTTACAAACTTCAAATTTACGATTTGAACTGATTACTTTGAAAAAACGCGGTGGCATTTCCATAACGCCAAATATCACTGTCCAAGCAATACTCCTCCTTTCCCGCACGACTGCCACCCCAATGAGGTGGGATCAACTCAGGTGGATACCTTTCCGTTATGGCTCTCTTCCACTTTTCCGGATCCGGTCCTTGCAAATCAATCTTTGCCAATGTCTCCTTCGGGATTATGGGTTTCATGAGATTGAAGAAAAAGTAAAAGAATTTCGGAGCATTGATGACCAACGCGTGTCTCAACAGCTCGGGATAATTGGCATCCACCTCAGCTTGCATAGAGTTGTAAAAATCACGAGTCTGTTTCGAAGCCAACTGCCTATAACTATAACACTCAAGATCCATAATCTCCACAAACTGAGTAACAGGCCTTTCTTGCTCTTTACTCAAGTCGCGAAGCAACTCCAAAACCATTTCGCACCAAAAGATATGATGTCTTCGACACTCTTCTGTGCCATACTCTTCCAATCTTGATCTCAGGTCTTGGCGACCAAACGGAAAAATCAAAATAGGGTACCCGTCTTTATCGACTCCACACATGGCGAAGGGTGAATCATCCTTCACTTTTTGAGGGATGACTTCCCTCTCCAGAATCCCATCGACTTGGAACTCCTTCCGCCATTCTAAGTGCTTCTTCAGCATTTCGTAGGCTTTTGAGGAATTCAAGCTACGAGCTCGGAGCCATCGGATGAGTTGAGAGTCTTGGAGCTGTTCCGAGTTGAGGTCGAGGTCGGAAACTTTAGCTCGGAATTCGAGGAGGCTTTGTTGCTCCTTTGGGGTGTAGGTTTCTGGAGGATATTTTATTTGCGTCATTTTTAGAAGATGGAAATGGTCCCGTGTTCAACTTTACTCAAATATATTGTTATAAACACACATCATTTGTTAAATGCTACGCAGAAAATTCACAATGCAATGATAATACACAAAAGTATCACAAATTGCTGAATAACAAACAAAACCGTATCACTTTATCCAAATATTTCAAACTCATCACTTAGCACAACTGCGGAGCTACATGTGCTGAAAGATTGACGCTGGAAACATTTCGTAAAACTATACATTGACGTTAATAAAAATGGTAATTATATGTAAAAACAATTTCAATTTTCTCGCGTGTATGGAGCGAAGCACGCCATCCGACAGATACCTTAGTCCTTGAATGTATGTCTGTAATGTTGGCAGCTAAGCAAAATGAAGCAGAATATTATGTGGTGTAGGAATTAAGTGTTTATTCTCACTAGATGGGAAATCGCAACAGTATTTTGCTATATATGCCGCAGTACATGAAACTGCTGCAACAAGTGAAATAAGCATCAGTTCGTCCAGGTCATGAAAGCAAAAAAAAATGGCAAGCACCGTAATTGTGAGTATTGAACAGTTTTTTGCACAACTGGTTATGTCTGTAATGTCTATATTTTTGTGTTGAATCTGTAAATTTGTGCCGGTTGCACTTTTGTCGGCACGAAAGGCAGGAGTAAACACTGCATAAAATAGCAAATCCTCAGCATTTCCAGAAATTGCATGTTTCCATATGCATTTTTAAGCACGCACATCATTATTTTATTTTTGAGTGATTCCGTAATGTGTTATTTTTTATGAAAGTTGCATAATCCAAAAGACCACTGTCCTAAACTGCGGAGATGCACAAAAATGTGAACCATGAATTCTTCCATGAACAGAATTTCGCTGAAGTAGCCAAACAACAGCTTTCGAAGACAGCAAAACCTTGCAACAATCAAACATTCAGTCCAAGTATGTACGTTGACACATGAAAAATATATTTATTTATTTATTTATTTATTTATTTATTTATTCCAAGTTAGCACCCTCATACAAGGCCATTACACTAACAGGCAGTGAAGTTACAGGTATTTAATTAAGATCATGGAAATTCATGAAAATACACATTATACAATTTAGCTGACAGTGTTTCATACTATGTCATTGTCATTTTCTGTTCTTATGAAGTAAACAACCGTACAACATCATCAATACAGGAGTAGTCACAAATCGGGTTATCATGTTTCTCGCTTTCTTTTAGGTGAATTTTTAGCTTTGCTTTAAATGAGTTGTAGTTTTTAGTATTAGTAATATTTTCAGGAAGTTTGATCCATGCATTGGTTAAAAGGTAGGACAAATAGCTATCACACATATCTCTGCTTACGGATTTATGCATACCACTTCTAGTTTCACATAAAACGACTGTGCTGCAAATTCTATTTCTAAATAAAGGTGGCGAACTTCCATTCATGGAGTGGTAGGCCATTATAGCTAATTCATACATATACTGTGTTGATGGACTCAGCCATTTTAACTCATACTTATCGTCAAATAAATGCTTCGCGCACCTGAAGATTTTTTCAATTTTCTTCATATCTCTGTTATTGCAATCTCCCCATACAGCTATCATGTAATACAGTTTGGACAAAATCAGAGACTCCGCCAATATACATAATTGCTTTGGCATTACGATGCTTCTCAGCGATCTAGTCATCCAGACTGGCTTATTGCAGCTACTCCTAACTTGATCAACCTGTTTACTCCATTGTAACTTACTATCGATTGTAAGCCCAAGACATTTTATTGTTGGACTAGGACAAATTCTATGACCAGCAATATTTAAATTGAAGTGATTTACATCGAAATTTTTATATGGTACATAGAGAAGTTCCGTTTTCCCCACATTCAGCGTCAAATTATTGTCTCTCATCCAAGATGTGATTTCGTTGCAGTCACTTTCAAGTAGCTTCATGTCCTTGTCTACTTGATTAGGATCAATGTTCATGACAAGTTGCGTGTCGTCCGCGTACAAAATAGGTACAGCGTGTTTCACAACAAGCGGGGCGTCCCACAAGAAGGCCGAAAATAACAGCGAAGATAACCCACCTCCTTGAGATAACCCAGATACAGTACTAACGAGTTGTGACTTTTCACCATTTAAATAAGTAAACTGATACCTGTCATTTATATAAGATTTTATCAACGGACAATTAATATTATACCATTTTAACTTTTGAATTAATAGACCTCTGTCAATAGAGTCGAAAGCTTTCTGAATATCGAGCCCTACAATTGCAGTGTGTTGCTTCTTATGTAAGTTGTCTTTTACAATAGATTTTACATATAATTCTGCGTGAGTGACAGAACATTTCGGTCTGAAACCAAACTGGTATTCTGATATCAAGTCGTGATTTTCAATGAAACACAAAAGTTGCTTGTATATACACTTTTCAAGAATTTTTGACAATACAGGAATAATTGATATAGGGCGCATATCGCTACACATTTTTACTGAGCCTTTTTTGGGAATCGGAATGATTTTTGCCACTTTTAAACTGTATGGAACGTATCCTTCTATAATCATATTATTGAGAAGATCAGTTATGAAATCACACACGTTTGGGCTATAAATAATAAGATTTATCATGGCATTGGATATGCCTAGTGAATCTTCGCATTTACTGCATTTGTTTTTCATTCGTTTCCAAGCTTGGAGAACGTCCCAAGTTGACAGTTTCTTTGTGAGGTAGTTTTTAGCTACGCTGTTAATTTTGGATGGTTTTTGCAGGGTAGAGCTTGATGGCTTGACATTACAGGTATCGTGAAAGTACGCATTTATATCCTCCGCTGGTACAGATATATTGACAGTGTTCTTTTGCTGCATTTTGTTTATAACGGGCCAAATTCCTTTGGAACTAATTTCACTGTTAATAGCCTGTTGAGTATCACGATAAATGGACCTTTTCACGTCTTTCTGAATCAATTTGTATACTCTCTTCATGACTTTGTCACCACTGTTCACGTATATACTATATAACTGGTCACGAAGGATCATTTTGCACTTTGTTTCTTCGAGAACGTGCGTTATTTTTGTGTACGGGGTAAACTTTTTTCTTCTTCTCGGGGCGTAAAAAGTAAACGTATTACTTATAAAACTTGTGAAGTTGTATAGATTTTCATCAATTGAGAGCTGCTTATTGTAGTTGACGTTTGAACTGACTACATGTTCCCCTAAGGAGAGGAAGTTGATGTGTTTAAAGTCGCGGTACACGATCTCCACCTTCTGTACCACTTTACTTGTGGTTATATATTCACAGGAAACTGCTTGATGATCTGAGATATGTGGTTCAAACACTATCACATTTTGCAAATTTGATTTAGCGTTGGTAAAAAGTAGGACCAGTATTGAGTTTCCGCGAATGCTTACTTTGATCAATTGTACAAAGTTATATCGTTTTGCTACGCTTATCAATGAAGAGAACGGGGAAGTTTTGTTTAAATTGAAATCGCCTAGGACCATGCAGTCAAGTTTGGTTTTCATAAGTTCATCAAACAATTTTTCAATTGCAATTATATCGTTTTTGATTTCATCTGCGGCGTAGTTTGGAGGTCTGTACAAGCACACAACGATGATGGGTTTTTTGTTGCACCATTTTACGCGAGAAGCAACTACTTCTATTTTAGAAATCGTTGTAATTTCCTCCAAACAATTTAGCGTGTATCCCTTTGCAGTTAAATGATTTTTTACTAATACTGCAACACCACCACCGTGAGCTTTGGTAGACTGATGAGAATTTCTGTCGTATCGGAACAAGTTGTAGTTTACAAGAAGGTTACAATTTTTGTCAGAATTTAAAAATGTTTCACTTACGCACATCACATCTATACATTTGTCATCGATGAGATTATCTACAATTAGCTGTTTGTTGAAGAGAGATTGAGCATTCAAATGGCATATTTTAATGTATTGACTTTTTTGAGGTTGTGTTGTATGGCCTGCATTCACTTGTTGGGCGTTCCTAAAAAACAGTCTGAGGCTCGAGCTTGCGCTTGAGGTGTTGTTTTTTCATTTAATAGTCCTTTTTCATCAAAATAGAAGATGGATTTTTCTGTTATGATAGTCACTTCATTGAAATTTATTGTAGCACTGATATTGTCCGTTTTCAGTTGTTTTATTTTGCTGCGAAGTATTGCAAGCTTACGTGATGTTTCTTGAGGCAGATCCTCATTTATATAGACTGGATATTTGGATTTGAAACGGTTGCTCCAAACGAGATTTCTATCGGTCATTGTTTTCATCCTAACTTTGATTGGCCGTGGTTTTCGTGGATTTTTCCCCACCCTATGAACGGTGTCAACTTCAATATGTTGTTCACATACGATAGCAAATAATGATACGATTTTTTCTTTTAATTGGTCAGGGGTTTCGTCTGTAGTTTCTTCGATTCCAACAATAAGGAGGTTGATTTTGCGGAGTTCTGTTTCGGTACGCTCTGCTTGGGTTTTCACACTGATCATTCGATTTTCAATGTCCTGGTTGGTAGTTGATTGTTCGGAAGCACCTAGCTGTAATGCCTGAATATCGGACTTGTTTTGTGATACGTCTATCTTCAATGTGTTAATTGAGGTTTGCATCTCGCCGATAACATCCAACTTTTTATTCATATTTGAGACTAAGTCTGCTAGCTCCTTTATAGTGTGTCCACAGTCGCACGATTTTGTTTTCTTTGACGCTCTGTCACTGTCGCTCCCGACTCCATCATCAAAATTTTCTTCACTACTGAGCGAGCGTTTTCTGTTTCTCGTTGTAGGTACTGATTGTGATGCAGATGTTTGCAGTTGCGAATTACTGGTAGGCTTTTTGGGACCCATATCTTCCGTACTTGATGCCGAGTAAATGAATTCGAAAGTTGTTACGTTGTTCATGTGCTGTAGAGTATGTTTTAAAAATTAACGGCAGTAATCCATTCGGTTTGCTCGGTAAAGCTTTAGTAATGTATGTCTATATATTCTGGGTACCTTGAGGTAAGCCCAGTACCATACAAGAGTCTTTTCTGTACGTACTGGGACCGATGATGAAGTTCCACTATTTTTTGCGTTCCTTAAAATAGTGTTTACTGGTGATAAACTTGTTTGTTTTTTTTAATCAAAAGTGTGAGGTGGACGTTATAATTTACGAGTAAGAAGGTAGTATTTTTAAATTGTTCGTTTTTAAGTTAGTTTGAAATTAAAATTTAATATATTTTGTTGAGCAAAACAAAAAATACAGCTGGTATATCCTGCTGTGCTATGGATATGATATATGGATATGATATATATATGCGTCATCCTCCTAACCAATTCTGATTCAGAAAATCTCAACCATACTAAAACTAGTGCGAGATAATCAAGTTTAATATTGACATAGCATTCGAGGTCGTCACACGGTCGGTTAGACATTTGACGTAAGTGACCGCAGGAGAGATTATATGCACTGTAATCCAAATTCATAGACGGACAACTCAATTTTTATTATTCGCAAAAACAATTCATATTAAGTTTTAACAGACAAAGTGCACGCACATATGAATATATGAATATACTCCATAACCATACTCAGGATTGACTAGACAAGTCTTTTGAATATTAGGTGTACAACACAGCAACTCACAGATCATGAATAAAATGCTCATAGTCATTTCATTATGTTTTCTAGCAAAAAAAGCGAATCTCATTTATGACTATTATCACAGTGAACCATTGAAGTAATTGGTTAGCTGCTTTCTGGTTGACCTTCATCACACGAGTGAGTGTTGTTATAAACATGGACATTCAGAAACATCGCAAACATGACGGGGATCGCACGGAAAATCTCCAAAATGTGAGAAGAGCTACTGAGAGCCACAAGCGTCATTCAAGGACTCGTTCTCTGGCTTCGCTGTTTAACTTATATCAACGTATATAATTTTTTTTATAATTGCAGACATGTAATGCTTGAATTTTTTCATGGAACGCATTCATTCAGCTTTCCACTTGGATTCCACATGCACAAAGAGATCTTAGCTTTGCATAGCTGAGAAGCAAACATGTGTTGGCCAAGTCGATGGAGCGTGGATGTCTGCACGTTTTAATTTGATTTTCAGTATTTTATCAGTTCATTCACGCAGTCAGACTTGTACAATCGCGTTGACCGATAATTTCGTACAAAATTGTTATACAAGTGCATTCAACTTAATGCATTTGTCGTCAGTTTAAATGGTTTACGACACTGTGAGCTGAACTTGACGAGTTCAGTATATTGAAAATTGCAGTGAAAATACAAGGTTAAAAGCTTCAAAAAGTAAAACTGCCATATGAAATGGCACAAGTAAAATATCCCCCCGAAACATACTCCGAAAAGGAGCAACAATGCTTGCTCGAATTCCGGAACAAACTCACCGACCTCGAGCTCAAACCCGAGCAGCTCCAGGACTCGTACCTCATCCGATGGCTCCGAGCTCGGAGCCTGAACTCTGACAAAGCTCATGAAATGCTGAAGAAGCACTTGGAATGGCGGAAGGAGAAGCAAGTCGACGGGATTTTGGAGAGGGAGACAATCCCTCCAGAACTTATGGACGATGCGCCGTACGCAATGTGTGGCGTTGACAAGGATGGATATCCTATCATCATTGTTCCGGTGGGACGCCAAGACATTCGAAGTCGAGTGGAAAAACATGGACCACAAATTCTTAGGCGGTATAATCTCATCACGTGCGAGAAACTTATGAAGCTTCTTCAAGACATGAGTGAGGAGCAAGGCAGGCCTGTCACCCAGTTTGTGGAGATTATGGACTTGGAAGGTTTCAGTTATCGGCAGATAACCTCCAAGATGTGTCGCGACCTTTTTACAAGCATGCAAACCGAGTTGGATGCAAACTACCCGGAATTACTGAGACACGCGATGATGATAAATACGCCTAAATTTTTCTACATTTTGTTCAGCATCATGAAGCCAATTATTCCAAAAGAAACTTTGGATAAGATTCATGTTTTTGGGTCGGACAAGGAAAAGTGGAAGAAAGCCGTGGTAGAGAGGTTTCCACCTGAGCTGATACCACCGTATTGGGGTGGCACCCGTCCGGGGGTGGATCAGTATTGCTCTGACAGTGACATGTGGCGACAGGGAAAAGTTCCAGACTTTTTTCAAGGTAGATATATCAACTAATCATTGAAAAAAGTTTTTAAGATTTTTAATTACTTAATTTTTCTTAATTTTTAGATAACACCACCTCCACCGATGATCCAACTCTCACTGAAACAACAGTCAATGCCAGAGCTCAGCTCAAGATTGAACTTAAAGTTACCAAGCCAAACTGCTCAATTTGCTGGAGATTCCGAACGGACGGGTATGATATAGGTTTTGAAATTTTAGGAGACAACAAAACCATCATTCTTCCTCAGAAACGGGTTCAGTCACACAAACAAATTGAGGAAGGGAGCTTGACTTGCAGCGCTCTTGGAAATTACACAGTCGTTTTTGACAACTCGTACAGTTGGACCACAGGAAAGAAGTTGTGGTACAGTGTGTCTCTTCTTGATCCTGAGGAAATGGAGTGAAGTAATTGTACATAAATTTTTAAAAAATTGAGCGTGCGTCGACTTTCGAAAAATATTAATATTTAGTTGGCGGAGAAGCGTAATTAAGAAACTAAGGGTATGTTTTGTCTGCGACCTGCGTGTGTTAACAGTTACCACGCTGTCGTTGGTTATCATTATGTTCAAATAAAAAAAAGCTGAAAGATTTTTGTTTTGGGTATGATCTTATTTTTAGGAGTGCTAGTAAATTATAAAAATAGCTATGATTATAAAATTCTTTTTGGTAAAAGCAGATTTGGACGAATTAGGGAGACAGCATAATATTCGAAGCATGCATGAAACTCTCTTTTGATCCATTCATGAATAATTACATAATTGGAATTGCAGCTTGATTTAAAGGCAATCCTATGAAACATTGCGAATGGGTGAAAGAACGGCTGTGGAAATTAACTGTACCACAGTTGGTTAATTTCGGTTCGTGTTAAGCTCAGCCTTTAGTTCTATCCCTATTCCCATCGTGTTAGTATAATATATAATAAGATGAGGACCTAACAGTTATCGTCCGAGTGCTGTTCACAAGGTCGTTATGTTGTAGGGAATAGAGATATTCTAGTATTCTCTTATATTTAGTCTCTGGTTTTATTTCGTAGAGTAGTATTTATCTTATTAAAAACAGAGACGAGTATAGAGTGGTGTATACGGTTGAGAAATACATATAAAGAGATGTGCAATATATAATTGGTTGAAAACTAGGTTAATAAAAACACTGAGAGCAGGCGTAAATTAGCATTCTTATGCGATTTTTGGATTTGATAAAAAATAAAGAAGAAAACTGAATCAAACTGGAATTACAACTCATACCGGAAAACTATATTATGCATTGTTTAAAATTGGAATATTTAGCATAGTATGGAGTCCATACCATGGACTATATATACTCATTCACTTACTGAGTAGTCACTCAATAATTTTTTTTGTATACACGATCAACAGTGACAGATATGTTTACTTATGTATAATTTCATCCGCTCATAAGTTGTACAAAGTGCATTACCTGACGGTCTCAATTCGCAGTAAACGGAAGAGTATCGCGATAAGAGTCGGAGATTACTGTTCATACAGAATGACTGATTAGTTCAAATCAAAGAGGAGGGAGATAACGTTTAGCAATTTCCTCGGACTTCGTCAAACACTAAATTTGTCCATTTGTAATCTGTTTGGATGTGAAAACGTTGTCCGGTGTTCACATAACGTAAAGCAGGCTCAGATAAGTGGGAAAAATTACCCAAAAGCACAGTGCAAAGCAACGTTCATTTCATTTCGGAGAATATTTTACTCTTACGTGTACGTCGTTTTTGTGAATTATTATTTATTTGTGAATTTGGGTTGCCTAATAAATTTTTTAAAAAAATTTTAATTTCTAGTTTTGACTTCATCAATTTAGTTTTTAAAATGGCAACAGACAGTGCGGGATATTTTAGCGATCCCGAAGCACCGGGGCAGTCGAGATTCGAGTTTTCTGACAAAAAAATTCGACTCGCTTTCATAAGGTAGTGGATAATTTTACAGATTATAAAAGAAAAGTTCTACAATTGACAATTTTATTTTTATTTTCATTGGTGAATTATTTTTTTTTGCAACGCTTTTCGCAGGAAAGTATACGCAATTTTAGGAGTTCAACTCATCGTCACCTTTGGCTTCGTCGCGCTCTTTGTTCTCCACTCCGGCATCCGGACATGGGCTCGGGAAAATTCTTGGTTGTTCTGGGCCTCCTGGAGTGTGACACTCGTGATGATCATTGTGCTCGCGTGTTGTGGCGACATTCGGAGGAGAGCCCCGGCGAACTTCATTTGCCTCGGGATATTCACACTTGCGGAAAGTTTGACAGTCGGCACGATTTGCAGCAGATACAAGTTTGTTCCGAAACTAAATATTTTAAATTAAAAATTAATTTTCGTGATTAGTATTTTATTTTGTTAACTTTTAGTGCCGACTCTGTTTTGCTCGCCGTTGGAGCAACTGCAGTGATCTGCTTGGCGCTCACTATTTTCGCCTTCCAGACAAAGATTGACTTCACAGCTTGGGGCGCTGCTTTGTACGTCATTCTCATAGTTTTTTGTCTCTTTGGAATTCTAATGATTTTCCTGCCGAGATCCAGCTTCCCCAGATTTTCATGTATTTGCTGTACTTGTTTGGATCGAAGGATTGAGAACAAAGAAATCCAACATTTTATATACAGTTATGTTCCGCTGTTTCTATAATAATTACCCATCCATAATTTTTAGATTTTAAAACTCCGTTAATCAAATTATTAGTGAACGAAAAGTTAATTTTAAATGTGCTGCTGTATTGCAATGATTAAATTTAACAATACTTCGGTTCAACTTCATGGTACCGATGTGAGACGTACATCTAATCATCGTACGCATAGTATGACTAAGTCTACGTTTTTCTTCGTTGTCAGTAACCTAACTTTGCCTACAACATTCGCAACTCATAATCGGATGCTCATTGTCCATAAGAGAACCTGTTTCCGAATTGTAAATTTTGCAATCGAGAGATGCATGTGCAGGATGAAATGCACCCAATGAACTGGAACAATTTTTTGCTGAGCTACAACATGCTTAAAACTGGTTTCCAGTCTTTTTGGATTAGGGACTGAATTTGGAAGTAAAGATTCAACTTCTGTAAAAATGTGCACGTTTGCTGCATGTTCTATGTATCCGAGCTAACATCGCAGTTGAGGATACACACATCCATGAGTTTGTCGAAGAAGAAGTTTACTCTGAGAAACTAAAATAAATCCGTGAATGCTTTCATGTTGTACCACATTGTCCTGGTTTGTTATTAGAACTTAGACTAGTTTATAAATACTACTGGAGTCGGACATAATTATTTTGGTTGTTATACTGTAACAGTTTTTGTCAGTTTGAGGCAGTGGTGATCCTCCGGAAACAAAATGCTAACTGTGATAGAATCACTTTTATTGCTGGGCGCACTTCTCGTTTGGTGGAAACTGAGGGATAATCGTAAATACTCTGGATATCCTCCAGGTGAGTACAAATCAACGACACTATGTGATTGCTGTGTCTGTTAGCAGTACTTTATATTCGGTTTCAATCAATTTAAACCTTGTTCCTCAAAATATGCAGGACCTACCAGGCTCCCACTGTTTGGAAACCTGTTTAATGTTGCCCTCCAGTTCACTCTGTATCCACCACTAGCCTTCCAGAAATTGGCAGCGAAATATGGGGACGTCATGTTTTTGAAGTTGGGGATGCTGGAGACAGGTAAATCGTCTTAATTATTTACCACATTAATATACCATACATTTTGAGATCTTCCAAAATTGATACTCTCCAGTGGTTATCTCGAG
>JAHZMW010001487.1:0-35984 GCA_027743745.1 Alloscopus bannaensis | reverse complement strand
ATAATTTGAACGGATGATCAGCTAAATAATCGTAGAGTAGCTGATAATCCATTCATCGTGAGACCCCCTATTTTTTAACTTTCCGTTGGTTTACGATGTCGACTAAATGATTCATTAAAAGCCCAAGTGATAAATGACTTGTTTTACGACGAGCATGAGGAGGCGGACGACAGAGAAAATTGACTCCCTCCAAACGCATTGATTTCTACTGCAGTCGAACTTCATTCACCGTTCTATATTCTTTCTGAGAAACCATCAAAGTTGTCGATACAGTTGAGCATTACATGACAATCGGAGTCATAATAACGCACACGTCTCGCATTTCGGAGACGAGTCGTAAAAGCAAACGCAGACAAGAATGGTCACATGAATGAACGCTGAAAGCGAACGTTGATGGCTGACGGTGAAGACATAAAAATATTCGGGCTATTAAAAAGAACTACTATAATGCGGACTTGTATTGGCAAAAAAATAGTGACGACAATTGAAGTGATAACGACGAGTCCACTGTTAAAAGCCATTGACTTTTGAGAACAAGACTTTTTTTTAGTAAAAGACTCGTAAAACGTCTGGAGTGTTAATTATTCCCAGAAGGAAGAACGAAGAATTTGAAAATATTTTTGTGGTGTGCATTGCCCTCTGGGTTTGGAGTTTTGAGATTTTTTAATAACTCATTATAACATGAGTATACCTAAATACTTCTAACGGAGGAGGAAGAGAGGCTGGACAATCAAACGGTGTTTAGTCATAAATAATGCAATAACCGCAAAAATAATGATTTGCCTCATCACAATTGTGAACAAATATGAGCATGAATTTGATTACATTTTCGTGTCTCAATAATGCAAACACGGTCAGCTTCCATTTTAGGGAAGTTACTTAATCGTCGTCGAACACACTTTATAACATGATTGGCCTCAAGTTGCTCAACCGTCTTTCCAGCAACCGCTTGATCTTAGACTCATGCATAACCAAGTACGTCAGTAATGATGAAGCAATAATTCATGTAGTAATATGCGAATTATGCTGCGGATATAGATATTGTATTAGCAATTGGCTTTCATAAAAAACGTTACTACATCTCGCATGTCAAAAGGAGAGAAAAAAATGTAAAGCTATTAACCACACCAAACAAGCAAGCGATATGTAATAATGTGTATTCATAGTTTAGCTTGGTGAGGATCATCTGAACAAAAATCAGGGTCACTTCCTCTTCCACCTTTTTTTTACTCTTCTCTCTCTCTCTCTCTCTGATCTCAAGGACTCCTTTGACTCTCTCAGCTGCATAAAATGTATTTCGTTATGATGATGATGGAAGCGTTGAATCCATTGCTCTGCTGAGATTCTTTTCCATGAATATCCAACATAATGGGTTGAAATAGTTTTAGGCATATTTCACACACACACACACACTCTCTTTCTCTCTGCTTCGATGAGCTTCTTGTCTTATGTTCGCTTCTGAATTCAATCAAGCTCTGAGATTAGCAAAATATAAAAAAAATTGCTGGCGTCCTTTAGGTATTATGCCAGCACGTATTTTGCAACAGTTTACAAGCTTTGGTGTTCCTCGATACACGATATGATGTATAAAAAAAAACGTGCTGGCGTCCTTTAGGTATTATGCCAGCACGTATTTTGCAACAGTTTACAAGCTTTGGTGTTCCTCGATACACGATATGATGACCCCGGTGAGCGCATACGCATATCTGTTTGCGGATGCACATCATTTTTTCTCCTTGCTCATTCAATTAAAATGGGTGGCTCTTACTCTCTTACTTAACTCAGGCTAACTTTAAACACTGTTCTGAAAGAGTGCAGTATTTTACACTACGAGTGTGTATACGCATCACATATGATAATGATGATGATGGGTTAAGTCAACAAAAGTGTATGCCACTTTTTTATCCCACCAAAATAAAACATGGCATTAGTATTACACCTTTTCAGAAATGGCCCTGCCAATACCGCCGCTACACTACATCTCTGTGGAGAGCTAGTGTACAATTTACGCAGGAAAAATCTCTCGTGATGAAGATGATGATTGTGAGAGGAAAAGGTAAAGGTCAACGTATAATGTGTAGCACACACATCTCAGATATGCAAAGCAGGCTAATCTGGTTTTTACTAACTCCCAACTTTTTTTCCTGCTGGAAATCGACCACCTTTTGATGACTGTATTATCAGAAGAGGAGTTGTACTCTTTCTACGTACAATAATTGTCTATAAATGAAATTTTTTCATACACTGCTGTCAAAGTTAGGAATGTGTGTTTGTATTTAAATATGTTATTGTGGAGTTGGCCCAAACTCAAAACAAGAAGATACTTTTGGGAGTAACGCACAGATAGCAACCATGGAAGGGTGGCGTATCTTTAGAAGAGGATATCTAGAGTTGCTACAACGACGGGTGAAGATATTATTACGTTGGACATGAATGAAATATATAAGAAGTCAATTCTACAGGTAAACTTAGTTATTTGGGAGTGGAAAAAATGGAAAAGTGTTTTCTGTTGGCACTACGAAACACATGTCGTGAATTTAAAATAGCGATGAAAATCTGAAGAAAATTGTTACTTTTTTGTGAACAACAATCTACAAGATTTAAAAAATTAATTTAAGTGGTCAATTCCAACAAAAACGGATGTAGAAATACGTAAATGATTCTGGAATCAATTCATCAAACTCATCCTTACAAAGAGGATGGGAAATCCGCTCACAAGCCCATCCCATCTCATATCGATTCCGGCTTCTTAAAAGTTTGCAGGATTGATGAAAAAATTTGTACTCTTTCAGTGTGAATACTTCAAGATATGCCTGAACACGTGTCAACTGACCTTTGATAGGACTTAGAAGAAATATTTTAATCCTTTGTTTTTGTTGAAAACATGGAGTGACACGTGTGAATTGGCTCCTGCCGACGTCATTTCCTTAACAGTTAATGAATGTTGTAAGAATCACATAAAATCAGGCGACAACATGACAGCTTCGACTCCAGAAGAAGAGAAAGGATAGTTCATAAATAGAGCCAAGATACCCTTAAAATTGGATCAAGCATAATGTAATATACTCTTATGATACCTTAGGTATGATTAGCTTGTAGCTGCTTTATAATAGAAAAAAATTATGCTATCGAAAGTTTTCTTTGTGCTCGATAAATGTTATTAACACTGATTCGGACTGATTTTTCCCCATTTTCATGTCGATTCCCCTCCACAAGAGGCTTACAATAATATGCTATCTTTTGCAGTAGTTTTTGTGGATTTGAATGTTGTTTTTCTCTCTTTTTGGCTTATACTAACGCTTGAAGAGAGGCTGAGAGAATAGTGAAAAGATTCAGTACAAAATGTTGACGGCCTCCATTTGGGCTCGAAGCGATAACGTTGTAATGTGCTTATATAGGCAATAATAGCTCATTCAATTACCTCAAAGGCTTTTTGCTAGTTGTAAAATGCGTCTGAAGTATTCATCGCTGAGAAAGGGGTGAATTAACTCTATAGAGAAAAAATATTCTCGAAACTATGTATATTTTTAGCATTGCTCTTCTTTTCATACGTGTTTGTTTTTCGTTTGCTCAAGACATTGTAAACAAGAGGGAAGAAACACTTTATTAGCAAAATGCTCAGAAAACAAGGCTACTGCGAAGGGTTGGATGAATGAAGGGAATACTCTTAAAAAACGTTTTTGAGTGAATGAACCTACGGGTTTTTTTTATTTCTGAAGTTTTAATCTGGTAAAAAAAATACGCTAACAGTTCTCAGCTGAAGAGCCGAGATTTAATTACTACAGAAAAATGGCAACAGAGACAATAGAAGATCAATTAGGATGTAATTTGTTAAGTGTACCACATTTCGTCGTCAGTACTCATAAAAGAGTGTTCAATACGAAAACGGAATATTGGGGTGAGTGGCAGGCTCACAAGTTTATTTTAAATGGTTCCATTCGTAATTCTTAGAAAGAGGTAATCACCGCTCCGAAAAAATGATGTCACAGAGCGGATGGAAACGAGATGACTAAAAAATTATGATTCTCTTTCCTCCCTATTCCCTCGACATAGGCGCATCTCAAATAAAAGGTTTTTTTGCACCATCTTCGCAGTATTCATCCCACATCATCATTCTCCTCATTGTGATTTGACATGTGACAGTCAGATATTGCTATACAAACATATTGCAATAAAAGACTGTGTCAGCGTGACAGACTTACATTTTTCCCTTTTCGCCTACAGCGACGAAAGAAGAAGGTATTTCAAAATTTCATTAAGATCCCGTGCTCAGCAAACATACACAGCTATAGCTTCCATTTGTGCATGAAAACGGAGAAGTAATGTTAAGGTTGAGGACGACTCAGGTTTTTACATGTTTCTAATATGAGCTTGATATGGACGCGTGCTTCACTTGCATACTTGCTTACACACTGTGCAAAAAATAATGGAGGTTACAGGCTGATTAAAAAAGTATTCCACGACCTCGATTCCGTCTCTTCTCAATTTCTTGCCTTCTTCTTCGTCTCGTCGAGAGTACCTTTCTTCATCACGTTTGAAACGTGTCTGAGATGTACGCTCCTCTTTTCTCTCACACGGGGATAATCTCGTATGCTTTTTCTCGTGGTTGAGACTCTCTCAGCGTTTCAAGTGCTCGCGTATCTAGGTAGAGAGTTGGTGCAGAGCAGGTAATTTTTTCAAAGAGAAAAAAAACGCTGTCGCCGTTGTGCTTTACTGTGTCGCTCAGGCTTGAGTTGCAACGCACATTATGGGCTACACAAAGTCAGACTGTGACAGAATCATTCATAAAGTTATTAGTGGCTTTAATGCTTTAATTTAAAGTGTTTACAAAAAGGGTATTTAGATAATGACAATTGATCTTCCGTACATAATGGGAGCTACTTAATGGAGGAAAAGGGAAGATAAAGTGGTTGAAAATGAAATAATTTCACGAGCGAATGTCGACTGTCGGGGCCGCTGACAATATTTTTGTAGACGAATGACACACTTTTCTTTATTATGTATAATATTCTTCCGTCTCTCCACACACTTGCGCATTCCACCATATTTTTATGATGCTGGATCATCACCGTGTCCCACATTGGCGACTCATCTGCAATGCAATTTGAGGATGACAATGGCGCGTCACACTGCTGGAGGAACTGAATATGTAGCAGAGTGTGGCACTAAACTGCAAAGGCTTCAGGTGTGGCGAAGATCAGTTTCCCTGTAGTTATTTAGATGCAACGTTGTTGAGCACCTCAATTCCATATTGTATCAGGCGCTAAACAACTGACGTGAGGCGAGAGGTCTCTCGAGTGGACAAGTGGGTCAACATTGGGAGTTCACCACATTTTTTTGCCACCTGGATTACGGTACTTTTTTCATCGTGCACAACCTAACAACAAGAACAAAGCTAACAAAAACATGTTTTTTTTTCTGCTGACAAACGATGAGCCACATCACAAATTCCAGAGGTGAGCTTCATGTTACACATTCTGCGACATGGTAGGTACTCATATTTTGCATAATGTGCTGCTCTTATAATATATGCGTGTTATAATATCCAGGTTATAAAACATTGCTACAACACGGACTCTGGGCTTTGCTCTTTTTTAGGAAAAGGTTTACTTTTCACAGTGCAAGTATAATGTCTGTGCTGCATTGTATTTCCTCTTGTCCCACTTGTGGAACTGTGAGCTCATCCTATCTAGCCGAATGCTCATCTACAAACGTGTCTGTCGTATTTGTGTGCTTTTTTTACCGCGTCAATGACGAAGAGGCATTGATCATGACAAAGAAAAAGTTGGGATGTTTTATTCAATGTGCAAGTTTTTTTTCCACCCTGTGCACACAAAGTGAATGGGTATTTTTAGTACGTTATTTGATAGGTTGACAAACTGTCCCTTTATGATTTTCGGGCGATGTAACCTTAAATAAATGACTGTCATATTTGAGATTTTATTTTAATTTTTTCTTATTTGAATCGAAACAGTGTAGTAGAAACGCTTCAGTACCTACGGTAGAAAATTAATTTTACTTGTATCACAACCACAAAAGAGTAAAACGACTAGAAACTGGGTCAAGTAGCCAAATCTCGTTTTGATTTTAAATACACCAGAGCTACAGAGAGAGAAGGATTTTTTCCTTACCAAACTTCCGCTTTGTTCTTTCCTTTTCCGAGGTTTTTATAACTTGAATATTAAGTAAAGATGCCTGTGTATGTTATGAATGCCGAAATAGATATATTTTTTTATATAGAAACTATTTTTAATGCCTTCTTTATTCTTGTCATTTTCAGCCGTTAAACACAATGCAAACACACAAATGGTGAATATGTCAGGTTTGAATTTTGTGCAGGCATCCTTAAAGTCTGTGTGCATAACGATGGTGATGATTATGATAACTATCGGCGCGTGGTGGTGGTAGCGATGATGATGACGATGGCAGATCGCAAAAAATAGCGGGTGATTGTGATCGTAGGCAGAGTGACACACATAAATAAAACAGAGATATGAGAGAGAGAAAAACATGCATAACAATTTTCTCTGTCCATTGTGCTCCTTCATGGCTCCCCATTTATATTGCCGACAGCAAATGGTTCATTTACACAAAAAAGTACCGTTAGACGCACCAGCGACCGAAAGCGCGAGAAAATGACGTGTATTGCTAGACAATGTCGTGATGATATAAATACGTATAAATATTGTTGCATAAAGAAAAGGCAGAAAGAGACAACGTTGTGGTGAAGACGACTTCTTTCGTTTTGTCACACTAAATACAATAATTCACCGGTCATCTGATTTAAGAAACAAAAGAACGCATTTAAATTTATTTTTACTCGCAAAAATTGTGAAAACTAACAGGGATCTTTCGTTCGGCACTTGAGCTTGGAAATTGGAAGTGGAATATTACGTCGTGTTGCAGAAGTATAAGTATTACGCACACACTATTATATATCCATTTGTGTAATATTATGTATATATGCGAAAAGAGAATCCAATTTTTTGTGGGTGGTAACCTCCCACAGATTATCGTGGAATCATGTAATACTTAGTTGATTTAAGGTCACCACACTCATTTGCTGTACACGTGAGTCTATGGCTAATTTATTCATCCAAGTTCCTGTTTGTAGAAGCTATTTAAAATGTAGCCCAACATGATGGTTTGAACCACTCAAATCATTTCTATTTTTCTCTCTGCGCGTCTGTGTATCCAATGCGTGTTTGCCGCTGGAACACATTATTATTGTGAACTATTTTCATAATCTTTCTAAAAAAATCCTCCCACAGGTTTACGCATGTCTGTGTGTGTGCAAAACAATTACATTTTTTTTCAACGATTACATGTGTTCATCTTGTAAGGGTTAAGGTCGCAATTTGGAAGGTCTGTGAGTGAGTAACACCGTCTCTTCTGTGCGTGAACCTCTCTTTAAACTATGGAAATATGTATGCGTATTTCTTTTTATTTGTGAGTGCTCATTGTTTTGTAAGAGCGAGCATTTTTGGCAATATAGAATAGCGTCATGTACAAGCTGAGAAAAAAGTAGCAACAACCTTCTGACCATTCAAGCCAGCTAAGTTTTCTCACCTTGACTTTGATAATGACTTTGGAGTTAATAAAAACGACTTCGTCTGCACTGAAGGCCTTTGACTGACTGGCTCACATTCTTTGTTTTATACTGCGAAAACCCAACAATCTGCACACACACAATACATATTATGCTTTGCGTTGGTTGAACCACCCTTTTTCGCCAATCTGACGTGTAGGTCGTTGTAATCTATTTGCACTCTTGTTGTTGTTGCTGTGCATATGTTTGTGAGGATGACGACTGGCTCCCAACATTTTTATGTAAGCTCTTTATTATATCGGACAGATTAGACAAAAAGGGCACATTTTATATGAGGGAAGACCGATAAATAACGAGCAGAACCCCTATTATGTACCGTGCTCCAAGAATAATGCATCCAAAGGCACCCACACACTGAGAGAACGAAGGGAATTCCAACAAAAGAACTTGGTGTGTTAGAATCGCCAACGCTTCAATTCGACAACGCCGTCTTTGACCTGTCGTGTGCCAAAAATATAGTGGCAGTTTGGCAAACAAAGCATGTGCGCTATGAGTGGACACTTTTTTGTGTAAAGTTAAAAGTGGTTCTTTGGGTTTGGATTCATCGTCACAACTTTTTAACCTTGTGTCCTTCCACATTTCCACACACTCACGCTCATCCTGCTTCTGGCAAAACAACTTAACCCTTCCTCGTCATAATCATCCCTCTCTTTCGATGTACGAAGTAAGACACTTTGATAATGATGGAATAATTAGTGTTATGCAAATCAATTCAGTCTATTTATACAACCAATTCGGAAATGCTTGAGTCTGTTGTCGCACGACGAACAACACGCTCGTATGCGATTCTCTCTTCTGTGAACTCCAAAGTGCAAGGTGACTCCAACAAAATAGCGACTCACATAAAAAAGGCAATTTCGCCCATACACATCGCTCATATGCGATTCTCTCTTCTGTGAACTCCAAAGTGCAAGGTGACTCCAACAAAATAGCGACTCACATAAAAAAGGCAATTTCGCCCATACACAATTTATCTCTCTCTCTCTCTCTCTTGCTGGTGGTGGTTGATGATGGCATGACACTGTCAGTGGTGGAGTACGCTGGTGTTCTCTCCACAAAATGGATGAGTAACCGGAAGATACTTGAAAAAAAGTTTGCATGTTAAGCAACCATGTAATCTGTAAATGGCATCAATACACTCAATTCCAAAATGAACCAAGGAGAGAGAACTCTTTTTCTGTTTTGAGGGTCATTCCCTACGTATCTTCTCTCCACTGCTCGATTGTTTTCCACAACTCGTTTTTTTGGGTGGTGGATCATGCTGGATAAATCCTTCTATAAAGTCTACATAATCTGTTATGACTAGGATAAAATTTTTGCAATATATGTTAGCATAATAACCATGTATTTATAATATTCAACAAAGCGCAACAATGTTGCAGAGGGTCTATCCGCTTGAGATTGGATGGAGAGCGTGTTACGTCAGAGACAACAGAAATGGTCAAAAGTCTCATGCAGCAAGGAATTTCTGGTATGTGTGTCATGCGATGCACATAATACTACTTCGAGCGTCGAAATAGATTCGTACAAGTGTACTAACTGTACTTGTCTATTTTTTGCACAAAAGCTTCCTGAAACCAATTTCATGTGTTTGTATGTGAGAGGACAATGGATGGGGAACTTCTATCCACTGAACCGCATGTATCTAATTGTATGCTACAATATTGTGGTCAAAGAGTCGGTATTACGCCACTTTTGTCTTCTCCAAATATCTTAAAGACAAAGAGCATAACATGTAATTTTACGAAAAAAAACGCTCGATGGAAATGGAGTCATAAATACGTTAATCTTCCTCGTAATTTTTTCTTCCAAGATATTTTTGGATTGTTCATGGCGTGTCCTCTGCGTGGTAAAAATAATCCAGCGTTTCTTGATAAACGACACACGCAAACATGCGGCTTGTCATTATGTTGGGACCAAACGTTGCGAAATTTTTCACAAAAATCAAGGATTAAAATGGATGAAGGAGTGAGCTAATCGTAAGACTGCGATAGCCCCCTTCGTTCGTCGTAGTTAGCAAATGATGATGACTCAACACCAACATTTTAGCCAATATTCGTACGACAGGCACAACCGAGTACACAATAATAATTTGAGAGATGTCTCTCTCCATTCTGCATATCAATTGATACGGAAGTGAGGAAGAAGGAAAAAGAAGGAGCTGAGGTCGTGGCCAAGGTTCCATTCCATCATTTTTGTTCGCTTCAAGATCGCACATCCAAACACACACTTTCTGTAGCACACACGAGCCGATGCGATCATGTAATCCGCGCTCAGCGAGAGAGAGAGAGCCGTCTGTAGTAAAAGAAAATTATGTATGTCTGTGATAATGATCATCGTCATCATCATCAACAGCATCATTTGTGCATCACATACCACAACATAACGTATAAAAAATGCTCGATGAGCTATAGCAGTAAGGCGTCGAGTTATACGATGACGAGATGTAGTAATAGTGTGTGCGATGCAGAAGAGTTGCAAAATAAATCACGAGAGAGAAGCCCAGCTCTTTGATGCGAGAAGCACATCGATTTCGTCGAAGGTTACACCTATTTACCCTTGACAATGACTGTGTGGTGCGGTGGAGTGCTTGTGAGCGTGTTACCTTTTAAAAGACAATCAAGATTCCGTCAAGAAAACCTATGTACGCTGAGCGTACAAAGTATTGCCATTCGCATATGCAGAAATCCATTTTGCTGTGAAGATTTCTTGTGTAATTCAGAGTACGCGCACACACTTTTCACGCATCTGTTAAATGCATATCCGCACCGCATTGTGAAACACTTGTTAGCTGCGTAAATATAGAGGGCTTTTGGAAGGAGCGGCATGAAACACAATTGAGGCTAACCTTGGCCAGTTCCGTTTTTTATTGGTACTTTGTTAAATAAAAATATTATGTAGGTATATATTTCATCACGCTCAAACTCACTTGCCCAATTAAGTTGTTCAAGAGCAGTTAGCGCTTGATTGCGTATTGCATCACATTCTGGATAAAGGGAAGAGAGACAACAAGAAACTGGTTAGAAACAGGAACAAAAGATTTAAGGATATGCATGGAAAAATATCCTTTCGCATTAGGATGACACAATCACGATTGTACAGCGCGTCTGGTAAAGAGCTTTCCAGAAGTACGTGGTACGCTATGATTTTGGCACACTTGTTCATCCACGACAGAGAGAAAGGACAAAAGGTCTTGTTTTCGTGAGTGCAGAGTGCACAACACAAATATAAACAACGCTCAAAGCCATTCATCCGATCGAAATAGAGGCAGAGTTATGGGGTGCTTATGGGATGTGTGTTTGTTTCTCCGTTTCAAGCCAAGTTCAAGCAACTACATGAACCGCTACCACACTCTGCCTGCGCTTACAGTTTATGCGCAATCCGTTGGAACACAGTCTGTTCTCGTGTTTGTTTTCGTTTCGAGTGCCAATTGCAATGCAACAACGGAATGAAATTGTACGCGGTGAGTGAGAGCATATTAAAAGTACGAGAATGAGCAGCGAAAATGTACGATGTTATTTGCGTTTTGGCGAAGGTCTCCCAAGAAGAGTCGGATTAGATTGCATAACATAAAGCTAGAAGTGGGAAAGCCACAACAAATAACTGCGATCATCACATTTTTGGGTGTCATGTCGACGCATACCATTTCGCCGAAAATTAGACCACGACGACACAAATGGTAAAGCGCTGTGTTGACTAGACACTCAAAATGGATAAAGCACATAGTTTCATCGATGAATCGACACTCGCAAACAGGACATGCATAGCAGCTATCAATCAATGTTTTCACAATGAAAATGTACGATTCACATGGTTTGAGTCAATGCCACAGCTGGCACGCACTACACTTTTTAATACATACACTCGTCCAAACTTTGCCTGAAAATGTGAGAGAAAATAAGGACATGACTCGGGAAAAGTGAACAAAAGTTAAAAGTAGGGCAGGCATACATGCAGTATACAAGTAAATTCAAATTTGAGAGAGAGCTTTTATTACTCGCGTGTAAAAAGTTATGTATGAATGAATGTCGCAATAATTTTTGTTAATTTTAGTAGCCCACAAATCATGTTTACAGTTAGACAAAGTCATTGGACATTATTCGGTGTTTGAGTCAAAAGTGACTGCTCTACAAATGTGCTCAAGTGACAATTTGTGCCGTGATGTCATTTCATTTCGGAACGTTACTCTGTAACAGCGCGTACTTGACAAAAAAATCCGTAATCTTTATGTAATGTTGGCTCTCTCTGTAATAACGATGATGACATAATCTTGTTGCCCTCAATGCCATTTCCTTTTTCCAATTGCTCGCTGATGATGATGTTGATCGCTTTTAAATTTACAGCCCAGTTTTGACTCTGTTCAGCAAATTATTGTTCATTCATTCACAGTTTCGGGGGAGGTTATACGCCAACGAGGAAAAATAATTCTGATATTTCATTGGGATAATGTGTATGTATTTGTTTCGAGTAACTATAATGAGGAAGCACACATCTAAGCAAGAGCGAAAAAATTCAAGGCTCTTTCTCCTTCTGTTTTATGCATGAGGAAATTGTCGTCGCCGACGGAAAGAGGAAAATGAAGATTATGGAGCGATACACGTTGAGTATTGAATATTAAATGGGGGACATCAATGGGAAATGAGTTGTGTCTCTTTTAAAGTCTTCAATTCAATGTACTCCTCTGCTATTTGGCGAAGTGGACTTTTGCAAAGCGGTGGAGCGAGTATTGATTTCCATTTTCTCAAGTTCGCGAGCTCGCCAATTCCCAACGAGTAAGTCCCACAATGTACAATGGTATATTGCTCTCGGGAAAACCGGGAGGAGGAAAAACTAATCAAGTGTTTAGTTCAAGCAGGGCAATATGCTTGTGTGTAAAATATCCGCTTCCACTTGCCCATTCATGCCCACCGTCAGAGTTCAGAAATACAAAGACATGTTATAGTTTATGTAACTCGTCTCCGAGTGCCCACACATCAACACACGTCAGAGAAAGACGGGCATACCATAACAGAAGCGTATCAGATTAGAGACATGTTCATAATAAGACTAGGCGAATTGATTGAATTCGTCGTGAAATAATTTGTTTACCGAAACAAACGCAGAGTTTGATTCAAAAAGGTAATTGAAAAGGTATGACTAGGTCCGTGAAAACCACTAATTTGACGAAGACGAAGGCTTGTAGTTGAAATTGGTTTCGAATTACATGTCATCGAACATTTATAGGCTATTATTGTCACTCGAAGAAAATTCCCCTTTTAAATCTGCTAAACATCTCCTTTATGTTACCTGCTTAGTATTTACTTGGTGAAGCCATCGCAACATGTAAGACTATCGTAATCAATCATACCAGCTTTTTAAATACTCGGCCCTACTCTCCTTGTGTAACAATTTGTCATGCTGATGATGATCGTGGTGTAATATACGTAAGTGTAGGCTGGACACAAGTATGGGTCACCAGTTTTTTTTGATAATGTCAATATTGAGTAATAGCTTGCCTTTATGTGTCCAACTCTTCAAATACGAAAATGGATCAAGCCATAACAAAATATTACAACGTTTGCTGCTCAAATCCATTTAGAGAGTGACGTAAAGGATAATGTTGTAACGCCGAAAAATGCTTTCGCTTGTTTATGTCGGTCGCACACTTTTTTTTAAAAAAAGAAAAGTTTGTCAAATAGAAAAAAATGTATTTCTTTTAACTTCAACTTTGAATCGCAAACACAGATATACGGAGAAAAATACGTAAATCCCTACACTGTATTACTGATGATGATGCATACAAAAATAGAAGACTTCCCGTCCATCGGTAATCTCGTCGGATACGTAGAACACACGTCCTGTAAATCAGTAAATCCATGCTTGATCACACATCACGTCTTTAAACATGTATGACATTTTCTCCGTACAAATTCCCCCTCCCATTGCAAAAAGCGTATTTACCAAATGTCTAAATTGAAGCCTGTATCGCAAAATGCATACAACAGAGTCGTATTGATCACGTGGATCACCTTTGTTTTCACAATGGAAACAACTGGATTACATTTTAGGCGGACAATTTCTCTCCTGCGCTGCATCATCCTTTTCTTGTCAGAGTCAGCTTGTCTTTGTTTGTCGTTTGAGCCAAAGACTAACGAAAAAGTATGTGGTGTGTAACAGTGGGAGTGGAAAGTTTGATATGCCAATTTGCCCATCACAGCGAAATATTTTGTCTCCATTTACTTACACTGAGTATTACACTGAGGCCAGTAAACTTATTGAAAATATCTTTCTCTCGTATCATCTTCCACGCGAAACAGATTGTGACGGCTCATTTCTCAGTTATGAGCCAGCACATGTGCCAACAACAAATATATCTTGTCTCTTTTTGTGCAAGATGTACTCCCACATTTCCATGTAAATCTATAAAGCGAGGAGATCACAGAGAAAAAGAAGGCTTTATGTAGTCAATACAGTTGAATGCGTTGAGATACAAGTCGATGAAAGTGTGGAAGATGGTATGCTTTCTTCTCGCGAAAGAATGAACGCTCAGGATGGTACAAGTTTTCGCAACTTTTGTATGCAATCACTTCTCCGCTGGAGAGATTGAGTTCGGTGCACTCGCAAAATGCCAAGTGCGTGATGCTCATCGTTAGTCGCCATTAAATATTTTGCTCATTTTGGATGGTGCATACATTCTTCGTCTATTCCTTTTGATTCCATCACACTGTGCGAATGTATCCATGACATGTTATCCAGGAGGAATGCTTAATACTGGTTTCTCCTTTCGGAACGTCGGTCAAGACTGGTTTTTTTCGCAAGCACACATGATACTCGCTTACGGTTGTAAATCTCAGTATTACACAACACGACCATCTTATATTTCTTCTATGAACTCTGTACTCGTGTCCATTCTTATGTGAGTGTAAAAAATACTTTAACCTGGTAATTTCCATTTCACACAGTTACATAAACTTGACATTTTTCTCACTCCAGCTCAACCAAAGCCAAAAAGGCAGCCATCTGCTGTATGAAGCACATAAACACATACGCGAATTCATTCACCTTAGTGCAGCCAGTTTTATATTTGTATTTAATAAGCATTCAGCTGGAAACTTGCTAACTGGTACTTGTGGAAAAGGGATCTTTGTGTTGTACGATTTAAGATTTGGTGTAGAAGGGAACAAAGGCATTGTATTTAAGAATCTTGTCCAGCTTAATCATGAGTATACATGTATTGTTTATACCCACATAGAATATTCTTGTAGTTCTATGAAATTCCTGGGAACAAAGTAGTCCGTCTCGACGAAGTGAGAAAAATGGACAGATATTATGTAAATATTGTGTTGATTGACAGTAATTCATAACCTGACCATTGTATGACTATGTATGACGGGGAAAGATGTTGGGTACACTGTATTTATATTATGGGAACAACATGTTGCTGGAAAATAGTATAGGTATGCACACTTGTAAAAAAATAGTTTCGGTTTTGTACGATACTATTTTTATAGGCATTTATTATTACTACTGTATCATGACCACTAGTCACTACTAATGCCAGAAAGAGGGAGAGTGATGGAGTCAAAATAGTAGATACGTGGTGTAGGATTGAGCAAGGCGTTTTGTATGGAGACCGACTTTTGCAACTCTTATGCAACGCAGTATTCCTATAAACTACCATGTGTACATCCAGCATTTGAAGCCGTAGACATGCACAGGCTGAGAGAATACAGAAACACAACAGCAGGAGCAGTGGCTCAGTCACGGTTTATGTAATGTGACTTACGTAATCAAGGTGACCTAAGAGATCGGGGTTTTCGTCCGAATGAGTGATGGCAGCCCGTGCACGCAAACACACAGAGGAAGAGAGATATGAAGGACGGCTCGGATAACGTAAACGAGGAAAAAACATGAATAGCAACGAGCACACATTATATCGCCATGCACAGTCAGCACTGAGCAACAAAACCAGAGTCAGTGGCATGTTTTACTTTTTGGAGAGAGAGAAAAAAAAGTAGAAAAATATTTTGACAAAAGCTCGACGGCTGGAGAGAGAGTGAAGGTGTGCATGCATCCAATGTTTTAATGACGGAGATTATTGAGTCCATAAAGAGAAATCTCGAAAGACGAATGACTGAGCAACAGTCACTTTCATTGAGAGAGCAAATTTTTATCTTTACCCTCGCCTCTGCTCTCGATATTGATTGCACTAGTCTGCAGATGAGAAACAGGCTTTTAGAGCACATCTCCATCAGTAGCTTCTGTGATACAACGCAAAGATCCTACCTGTTGTGCTTTGTTATTGGATTCCGTGAGCTTTCCCCTTTTTGGAGGAAACTGCGTAATTTTTTTTAGTGGAAGAGGAAATACATTTTTCTTCAATCTCGCTCGGAAGAGTCGCATATCTGGATGAAATGAATGCTTTTACAAAATCTCGTGGTTATTTGCGAGTAAAAATGAAGGAGAGAGAGAGAGACGTCAAAAGTGAGAGCACAAATCCTTATCAACCTTGTCAACCCCGAAAAATAATGGAGAGCGACAAGGCCACTGTGAGGGTTCTTTCTCTCTCATTGTCTCTCTCTGTGCACCTTTCTGATTGATTAAAGGACTGTTTGTTTTTATGATAAAGTACATAAAACTCAAGAGGAATTAAGTGAGGAGGCCACATCATTTCCGTCACAGCCTCATACAATGCAATCTCTTTCCCACAGCTCATCAAACATTCACGATTTTAGCATCAATATTTCACACATAATATTACAACTTGACAAGCATCCGATTTGTGGGTGTTGATGTTTGTGAAATAAGTCTCTTTAAAAAATACTAGGACCACACACACAAACACATCGAAAAAAACGATGAGGATGTGTTATGAGTCACAAAAAAAATCAGGGGGCTCAGTATGAATGACGTGTGTGTAAAATGTATTTATGTGTGTGAATGTGCCACTTCCAGAGTCAAGTGAGACATTTTAGTATAGCACAATAGTCAAGCTCGGTGCTTTTTTTTGCACAAAATCCACACAAGGTAAGCTCACATGTTGTGGTTGTCGCTTATATAGGTCTATTCGCTTATAGAGCGAAACAGTGTACAATGACTGGCAATGGGAAAGCGAGTACAGTTTAGGGCAGTAAGGAAAAAGCGGTTCGATATAGAAACACCAGAATTGAGGAGCAGAGAGAGAGAACGCTGTTTCAGAGAGCTCGAGCTCTCAGTTAAGCACCACATTCACAACTCACAACAAGTCACTTGCTACGAAAATGTGATGATGATCGAGCAACAAGAGAGTGATAGTGTTTCCTTCCAAAAAAAAGTCGCGAGTCGAGGTTAAAAACACTTTTACAAATATAAACCTTTCCTTGTAATCCAGACAGTGTGACACCCTGTCGTTGAAGTACTGGAGATAAATATTGAAAGGGAAATTTCCCTGAAATTTATACTGTGGGGTAGAGAAAGGAGTGTATTTCCATAAACGAAATAGCAAGAGACACAGCAGTGTATTTAACAGAGACAGCGAGGCTATTGGGCTGAGTTGGCGGGTTGGTGTGCGCAAAATTAAAACTTCATTCATACTTTTTCCTCCGCTGAACGGTGGTGACGGTACAGTCGACGCAAAGATATTGACACATTCGCACCGCTCCTTTCTTGTTTCGTGCAAAACTTTCTCTCGCTTTCTCTGCCAGTGGAGCAACAGAGTGAGGATGCAATGCCACTGCGTTTTTTCATGAAGAAAGTGTGCCAAAATCGTTCGTGAGGTGTATTTTCGTCATTTCGGGTGTACTTGAGAAGTTTTGAAGTTCCAGTGAAATTTTCTGCTCACATTAGTCCTTCACACTTTTGCTGTCCTTCACAAAAATCATGTGAAAGGGAGCTGAGGGAAGGTTGTGCTGTTGTGGTTGATACATTTCCCTTGAAAAATTGTACGCAAGTGTGTTCCACTCGTTTTGGATTCACGACAAGAGGCGAGCAGCAGGGATCTGGAGGTTTTCTGAGCATACCGAAAGGTTTTGCTGGAAAAACGTGAGTAATTTTTATGTATGCGTGTAAGATTTATTTTTGAGTTCACATCACGTGTGGCTTCCAGGGAACAGCAGAGGGATACGTGTGTACATTATATAAGGATTCATATGTAGCCCAGTTTTTCGGTTTGACAAGGGTTCCCCAGCTTGCAGGTGTAACATTATCTTCGATTTTCTCCTCGTTCGGGGTGTTCTCTCACCTTGACCTGAGCTTCGTATGTAAACAGATCGGAATGTCAGCACACATCAATCTCAAATTCGTTGTTGCAAGCTTGTCGACGGATTGTTACAGCATTTTTGAGGAAACAGTGTTATGTTGGAAGCTTCTGATTTTTATTCCATCACTCAAACACTCCATTTACTCATACTTCTTATGGACTCGTATTCACATTTATATGTGGATTGGTTTCCATAGTGTTGCATAAAAAGTTAAGATACGCAGAGAAAAGACGATTTGAAGAACTTATCGTGCCTTTCTTAAGAAACCTTTCTCTCATTAAAATGAGAGTAATAATTGCATGTTTTCGCAATGTCCATTGTTATTCTCGCGTAAGACACACGTAAAAGAAAAGACGCATTAGCAGGTAAAACGCTGGCAATCTTTATTCATAACAATCATAACCGACGCCAGTATGTATTTCTGTGTAGGCGTAATGTACAAAGGGAATGCTCGTAAAAAACACACTCAACGACATGGACAAAAAGGCAGGTTATGCAATTTCTCTCTCTCTCTTGTGTATACACACGCTCACCTTTTTTCACAAAGATTAGGCAATTCCTCTGCTCGAAACGCGAAAAAATGCCCATTTCATTCCGTCTCTCCATCGTCTCTCATAAAAAACTCAGAATGTGTACATTTACATGATGGATATGTATTTTGGTGGCGTAAAGAGGAACGTGATCGAGTTGATGCAATCCTTTTATCCTACTTTTCCCCTTATTCTTTTCCAGACAGTGTTTTGCAAGTCGACTCTCTCTCATTGTGTGTAATTCGTTTCAGACTGATACCGCATTTTAAAAATAATATTGGTTTCCCAGTCGACTCGAGAGATTGAGAGTAGTATTTACTTTTACGTGTTGTCAATTTTTTTCTCCGGCGTCATGACAGCGTGTGGTTACGTAGCTTTGCGAATCAGATTTTAGAATAATTACTGGTGTTGATTTTTGGGTCGCATGCGAGTCCGAGGAACATGATGAGGTTGGCGATTTGCGAGGAAAAACACAAGTTATTATGATACAGTAGGATCAACGTCTGGAAGACACGCGCAAAGGTCGTGAGAGAGATAGTGAACCAGTCCTAATTTGCGTTGCTTTATGAACATGAACAAGGCGAGAGAGACGGAGAGAGAGAGATTTGGCCAGAAAAAAGGATTGCATAACATTTTTTTCTGTGGGCTTCATGGAAATGACACAAGCGAGTCAGTATTATGCAAACTTTGCACATACATCATCATCATCATCATCGTCATTTATTATGATACTGTGCCGTAAACGTTTCACTTTCAAAATGCTATCAACTGTGTGAGAATGCCAATCAGACGGGGCTTACCCACAATGGAAATATGAATCCGTCTCTAATAGCCAAAGTAATGGGAAGTATAGAGGAAAATAGGATTTACATTTCGCACTCTTTCTATTTTTGATATATTTATCACACCAAATTCCAAATAGGCCTGGTTACATCAGAGAAACCGCAAGGAAGTAAAAAGTTCTTATTTTGGCTTTGAAAACATAATTCCTTATTCCTCATTGGGTTACACAACGTTGTCATGGACGAAATGCATGTGGATGTGTTCTTCCTCTCAATTCATAAGATTGACTCAATGCTTGCCTTTGTTCTCTTGCGTTTATCGTCCACATCCAGAGTGTCTTTTTTTCTGGTCAACACAACCATAACGTGTGGGAATGCAAGGTTTAATAATGTAATCTATTCATTACTTTTACGAAGTTGATTTTTATTACATTTTTCGTTAGGAAAAAGTGTTAGTTCATACATCTTATTTCGTGTCAACGCTTGTTTTGGAATTATGGAACACATGGTCTCCGTCTGTACGGGTAATTATTCGAAATTAATAACGTTTCGCTGCGGGAAATTAGCAAAAAAAATGTAAAACGCGTTTCTCAAACTCGACCTATTTACAATTTTTATGGCTGGAATGCCCACCTTGACTTTTATGAGCTCGGATATTAGCAAAAAATCAAGATGACTCGACAGTTCATTGGCAGTATATTCCACTTTTACTGCAATTTCCGTTGTGCACTACCTACCACGAAAAGTATCAATGAGCGTATCTGACTGATTGGTTTTGAGCGAGGTGGAAGTAATTCAGTGAGGATTTATTGACGTAATAAACAGCAAGTATTACGCGCAAATACCTTTTCAGGTTTATAACGCTGTCTTTGCAACGTAAATTCCCATTGAGCAGATTGTGCAAGAGGGTCGAAACAGAGAGGAAGACGAATCGGCATAACATTATATATGTAACACGCACGTAACTCTCTGAATTTTTTATGAGGCTTACATAACTCTCTTTGATCGTTTCTTTTTGACGTGTCTCATTCTCCTAAGGTTGATGAGTAAGCGACACTGTTTCACTTTAATTTCAACGAGTGTCTGTATCGCGTAACCCAATAGTCTGTACTCAACACTCGCTTTTAGGTTTACTCTCTAAAGCTTGGCAGCATGCACTCAATCACTAATGAATAATTTGTGAGCGAACGTTCAAGTAGGCCAGCTAATACATGTATGGCTAGATATACACATTTCATAATAGTTCATGGAACACCAGCGTATACCTATAGAGTTGTCCAGTTCGATACAAAGTACGACCACTTTTTTTTTATCTGCAAAGATTTACCACACTTGACTGTGTTGTCCTGCGAGCTGGAAAAACATTTGTGTCTAAACGACAAGAAAAAGGAGCACATATATAAAAACACACTTGTTTCTCCGTACAGTCTCCACACTCAGTGTTTGGAAAGTGTTTTCCTTTCATTCATAACTCGTAATGTGACTTATTGACTGATCCTAAAAGAATAGATAAGACGCTCTCTCCGCACTGGCGTCGTGCCGACGATAAGATTGTCAATGTGCATTCATCGCGGACTTGTTTCCGTGTAAACGACGAGTTCCCCACTTGTCGAGAGTCAAAGTCATTTCTTTTTTCTCACTAAATCAATGGAGGAGGAATATGAGGGCAAACGGTGAAACTTTCGCGTTTTTGTTGCGTAACAAAGAGACGAAATTACGGCGAAGGAAGTTGAAAGCGGAGTGAAACCGGGGAGAGCTTTCTCCTCGCTGTATTTCCTCAGAATGAGATGAGTAACGATGAAACAAGAGAAAGGTGGACGCACGTGACACAGCCGTCTAAAAGTGGGGTTTAGTTCTTCGCAAACAACATCAATCTCTCTTTGAGTTTTAACGAGAGAGAAAAGAGCTGCAGGTGTTTTCACCGAGTTGCGAAGCATAACGCTAAAATCCGTGAAAAGTTAAAATCGATTTTTTGTTCGCTCCCTTTCCTCCTTCAACTTTTCTCTCCTTCTCAAGTTTCAATTCATTTCCTTGGAAATTTCATCATCGTATTTAGCATCGCGTTACTCAATGACGTTGTGAGCTTGTTGGGAAAGCCTGGGATAAACATGAGAAAAGTATATGTGTCCATGTTATGTAAATGCTCCTTTCTTGGCCGGTCTTTCCCCTCATTTCTGTTAACAATCGTTACTCGGCTAGCTCTCAGCGAAACAAGGCTTGCTACACCGTAACTGGAGCGTTTAGCATATAAAATTTTTATTGAGAGTGAGGTACACACAAGAGAGCTAGCCAGGAGCGGTGGCGACGGCGTAGAAAAAGTTTGGAGAGTGTGGTCTTGTCAGAGCGCATATTGTAAGGAAAAGGTTGACTTTGTTGGATTGCTTTCATTATTTTAACCATATTAAATTTTTAACTTGGAGCAAACCACTTTTTACTCAACGAGCTCGAAGAGGTTGGAAAGAAAACCTGAATGATTGAGGAGAGAAAGGGGAAAAATTGCTGGGAAAGTTTCGTTTATCAACATACACACGTAGTGCACAATGTTTGATGAAGGTTTATTGAAAACGGCGTGACAGAGTGAAGAAGAATGAACAGAGACCCTTTTCGATAACAGCCGAACTTCTCCGTGAGATAGAGAGCCACGTTTTTTAACAGCCCTCTGCCAGAGTCTCTAACAAGAAAGACTGGTCGTTTCGTTCTAACTTGTTTTTTTTAAAATGACGTGCTTGTCTTGTGCACAGATATCATCATATCCATATCGACGGCATATTCAAAAACACATCGTTTTTTTTACTTGATGCGCTCCGAGTTTGGGTTGTGTCCACTGAGAGTGAGCTTTGAGAAATGTTGGAGCGGTGTACATTTTGATGAACGGGAAGTAGCCTGATTCATGAGTCGCAAGTTTGCTCGTATATCGGGAAAAGAGTTTCACTCTGTTCTTAGAGATAGTTGAGCAATCTTCCTTTTCTAGAACTTGTTCGTTTGCTGAGTGGTGTCCGGAGAGTGCATAATAGTTCCCCTAATTTTCTATGCAGCTCATGTCTGAAGGTATGGGCAGTTGTGTGCTTTCCCCAAGGAAAGTAAATGACATTACACTTTTGGCTTTCTCCTTCCATGGGCGACGTGAGCAACTCTTTCTTTTGAGAGGAGAGACAAGCACTTTCTCAGCCTGTGTCAGTTTTTGAGACACAACAAGCGGACGACTCTGAGGAGAACGAAATGGATGTAATTTTAATTTCCCCGTGTAGTCCTTCTCATGCATTGTGGAGTTTGTCCACGTTGCTCTGCCGCACACACTCAGCTCACATTTTCCACCGTCCTTTCTTATTTGGGTGTTTCTATATTCATCGCAAACCGCGGTTGTACAAGTGTTAGCCCAACCGTTTCTCGGCATATCGTGCATATGATTTAGCGAAATCTTTGTGACGGCATGTTTTTTTGGAGAAAAGTGGTCTCATTCGGGGAAGAAGTGGAGAAACAGCATTAGCATCCCTCTTTCTTAGCATTTTTTTTATCACGATACGAGTGCTCTCATGGCCAGGTGACTGACTTGCAGGAGAAAAACGGTAGCGCCAACACGTGTGGCGTAGGTAGTTTTCCTGTAGAAAATGACAAGAATTGCAGTTGAAAGGCTGTACAAATAAAGACTCCCACACGGAGAGCAGTTTTCTCAAGGATGACCCTGATTATATTATTCTATCTTTTCTCCGGTAATACTCTCTGAAGTTGTGGCTACTTTTTTGTCCTTCACAAGTTCATACAAAATGGTAGAGGGAGTCACATCAAAGGAGGAGGAATATAATGTGGAAAGCATTAAGCTGGACAAATAGAAGAGAAAGAGAATAATGTGCAAGTTTCTCTGTGTGGGCAGTTTGCTACTCGAAGATTTTAATTGGTCCTAGAAAAGCTCGACCATCTTAATTTTTCATAGGTTGTATTAGTAGCATTGTTTTATACTCAACCGAGTCATTTATTATCTCTCGTGAAACGTATAAAAATTGGAGGTTATGTCCAATTGGTGTATCCGATATTATGCTTTTATGGCTTTTGTCCTATCTTAAAACCACTTTATTGTAACATGCCTCTCTTTCGCCTACCCCACCGCTACCACGATTGTGATCCAAGTAGAAAAACCATGATAACGGGATACGTTGGTTGTATTCCTCTTGTCGCAAGTCGTACGATAAAGTTTTCCCATTTGTTATCTACAACTGTCGCTCACGTAAATAATTACATTTTTGGTAAATTGTATTGGAGGAGGGATCAAGGGAAAGCATAAACAAATGATGGAGTAGACAATCATAAATTCTCAAAGTGGTCTGCATTAATTACAGGCGATACTTGATGTTCCACAATGTTCTTTCAGACGATTATGTGCCGTAAAAGTGTAAACCTTTTCGTACATTACGTAATGAAGGCTGAAAAAGATAAAGGAATTAGGAAAGGATGACAACACAGGGTTTGTTGTTTTACCTGTGTACAAACAGAGGCTTTCTTTTTAGGCACAGCCATATGTACACCACTGTACAAAAATAGAGGAAAGCATACGGCGACGTCGTCTTATCGTGCCATATATGGTTTAGGGTTTTTAACTAAAGTTTTCGAAAGAATCGTGTATAATCGATTGTTTAGTATGACGTTCCGCTTCTTTATTGAGAATCAGCATGGCTTTCGTCCAAACCGCTCGTGTGAAACGGCAGTTGCGTTTTTTTCACAATCGATTTTTGATTTAATTGATAAGAGATCTGGCAAGGCTATTGCTGTTTTTGTAGACTTTACAAAAGCCTTCGATAGTATAGATCACTGCATTTTAATCGACAAGTTAATGAGTAACTTTGAAAACACTATCGAGCCATATATGATAAAATTATTACAAAATTATTTTAGCAATAGGAAATTTAAAATTAAATTGAATAGCAAATATACGTCTAAGGAATTTGATATCTTGTCAGCCACTCCTGCAGGGTCCTGTCTCGGCCCATTATTATATACTTTGGGAACCCAGGATTTGAAAGAATCAATGTCGCTGCCATTTACACTATTTGCTGACGATCTTGTATTCTGGGTGGATTCGACGGATATACAGGGTGGAATCAATCAAATTCAAGAGTGCTACGCAAACCTAGTTAAATGGTGCGACAGCAACAAGTTGAAAATTAATGCCTCAAAAACGAAGGTAATGTTGTTTCATAAAGCAAACGACACAAAATCAAAAAATTTATTAGGAAATGTAATACGATTAAATAATGAAGATATTGAGGTGGTAAGTGAATTTAAATATCTAGGTGTTTATATTGACTCCTGTTTAACCTTTATGAAACAATATGATAATGTACGGTATAAAGTTAACAGGGCAGTAAAAAAGATGCTGTCAATTCGAAGATGTTTCTCAAAAAATGTAGTGAAGACATTCATATCCTGCTACGTAGTCAGCATTGTGGACTATTGTTTGTGTATATGGTCAGTCCAAACAGACAAGCAACTCCATGCAATTCAAAATGTAATTAATCGATTTCTTGTGGTTTACTTCTACAATAATCTGATACGAAGAAAACGGGGTGTTAAAGTTTCAAAATGTAACCTTAATGATATATTTCAATCGATTAATTTATTCACAATAGCTGAAAGAAGAAAATTGTCACTTCTCAAGTTTGTGTTACGCTGTAGAAACATTAACCTATTTTCGAGTTGGTTCGTGAAAATGAAGAAGGATGCTCAATTATGTAGGCATGAAGTACGCCATTTTAATTCGAAGTGTTTTAAAAACTCACTTAGATGGTGTGTAAATGATAATTGGAATATGTTTATAAACAAATGTAAACCTATTGAAGATGGATCCCCAAATGAATTTTATGAATGTTGTGTTAATAGTATTATAAAAGACAGGGGAAAGGTATATGCTTCGTTGTAATTTCTTCTCGCTCATTATGATAGGCTTGTAAACTGGACTGATAAATGGTTAACGGAATGGTTACAGAGTGACGTCTTCAATGAGGTTATCTGTTATGATAATTTGTTAAAGTAGGGAGACCAAGAGCTTGTAATGCACTTGATACTTTTTAACAATTAAAATAAAGGATTATCTATCTATAGGGATTATTTTGGAAAGTGGGACGCAATAGTGAAGTGATGAAACACTGAGATTAAGTCATCGGGCCAAAGAGTACATCGCATCTGAGTAGGATCCACAAGGACTAATATTGGAAAGGTTTTATTTCATCGCATATTTTCCGTTCGACAAAAACGAGGTCACAAAAAGAAAGTTACGTAATAACAAACAGATATGTACACCCGTATCTTTTTTCTTCTATAAAGGCACGCTATTTGACATTGAAGAATTATCCATCCATATATCGCCACGTTTCCGTTGCACGTGAGTTGCCCCTTTTTTTTACTCAAAGCCTTTCGCTCTCTCTCAATACCGATTACCGGTGAGCATGATAAGAGCGATGACGATGAGTGTGTGATGCAATAGGATTGAGCAATGTGTTTCGGAGAGAGTTGTATCTCTTTCTCGAACATGAGTTGAGTATTGTGCTCTATTTGGTCGGTGGGCTTCAACAAACTGGCTGAATGCACGCAAATCTTCCCCAAAATACTTTCTCGGATCGAATGCCGTCTCGAGTTGTCATCCACGAAATATTTTTGGACGCTTGCGTTATTCCAAAAAAAAAGTGGAGAGCTTCTGATGAGATGGAACACAATGTTTGCGTGTGTGACAGGCACCACACACTACACTTGTTGTATTTGGGTTGGTGAGCGAGAGACTGGAATGTAGGTGACAAAGAGTGTCACTCAAATTGTCCTCTTCTCGAGTATAGTATGGAAAGTCCGTACTTGAAAGTGTTATTTTGACACACACCTACGCACGCAAAACTAATTGTGTTGTTGCACCTGATAATGATGATATTGATGATGGGACAGTCGTAAAAATATTTGAATCAAGTGGCTTTTCTCTTACGTAATACCGAATGTATGATGCAAATCAGAATGAGGAGATGGAGTACGTGGCAATGGTAGTGTGGGATGATGATGCATAATAACAATTGTTCTGATATCTGGCTTTTGCAGATGCACATCTGAGGGGTCAAATGATGGTTGCTCGTGGTCCAGACTCTCCAGCACATAATGACATTTGCAATCCAGGAATGCCAATTCCCCACCCGAACGCATCAATGATGGCAGTCAACGGAAATCTTGACGGTCTGGTTGGACCGCGTGGAGCTCCGTTGTTCCCGAACGGGGCGCCAGTTCCCCCTCCCGCTCCGTTTCCCCTTCAGGTGGCGTTCGAAATGAACAATTCCGCCGGGAAGCGGAAGGATATTTTTCACTCAGCGCAAGCAGCGCGAATTCATTCCAGACAACAAGAAGGATGACAGCTACTGGGACCGTCGGAGGAGGAACAATGAGGCAGCGAAGAGGTCACGAGAGAAGCGACGATTCAACGACATGGTGCTCGAGCAACGAGTCTTGGAGCTCACTAAAGAAAATCACATTCTCAAGGCTCAGCTTATTGCCATAAAAGACAAGTTTGGGATCAGTGGGGACAACTTGATTGTTCTCGAGCAGGTGCTCGCCACACTCCCCAGCAATGACCAGCTCTTGAACTTGTCCAAGCGAACGAAAATGTTCCCCGGTGATTATGATGGAGGCTCTGGTGGGGAGGACGAGCCTGGACACAGGGATCACTGTGGAGACTCTGTCGACATGAGGGACGACGACTACCCCGGTCATAGATCTGAACCTCGGTCTCGAAGCCCATCTCAGCATCAGTTCTCTGGGCTCGTGGCTCCTCACCCGACCCTCCATCCACCCATGATCGAGATCGGAAAGCCACACCCGGGTGCCGGTCCAGCAGATCGAGAACGAGAGCGTGAGCGACACCCAATGTATATTAACTACCCAGAAGACTACCATCGCAACAATCCTGCGAACAATACTGATCGAAGTGGGCGCAGCTCTATTTCACCCTCGGAGAACATTCTCAATCTGAGTTTGAACGGGAACCAGTCCTCCTCCTCCCCTGAGGTCATGGAACTTGATGAGGACAACATTTCCGACTCTGACGAGGGCCGACCTTCTCACAATGGAGGGAAGAAAAAGTTTGGAGGTCAGAACGGGAAGCATCACGAGACCAAGAGCGTGGAGCGGGCTGGTGCTGGGGGCAAGGGCTACTCGAACAGGAACAATCAAGCTAACAGCACGAACGGTTCTGCGAGCAACTTGCCTCACAAACTGCGTCACAAGAGTCATCTCGGCGAGAAGGACCTCCCTCCGTATCCTTACGTTCCTCACGGAATGAAACAAGAGTCTCAGGTGAGTCCCCCTTACACCCCGTGGGACAATGACGAGGTGACTAGCAGTGGGTCCGGAAGCTCAGATGAACGAGATTCCGGGATTTCCATCAGAGGCGAAGGCTCAGAGAAGTACTTACCGGAGAACAGGCAGCCCGGTCTTTTGCCACCGTACAAGATCCCGGGCTTCGGGGACGGGAAGGAGACAGGAACTTCGTCACAGAGGAAGCGGGGCAAGAAGAAATTCCTGGAGGAGTCTATCCTCGAGACGGAGAACTGTCAACTCAAGTCCGAACTCCATCGCCTCGCCTCCGAGGTCGCTTGTCTGAAAAACTTTCTCTCCAAAAAGAAGCCAACTGCTGCCAGCGTCAAGGAAGAAGCTAATGATGAGAACTCATCCGACTCGTCACGTTGAGGAAGGCGGAGCACAGAATCACATCAACTCAAATGAAAGAGTTATATCATGTAACAAAAAATATCAGTGGCTATTCATCTGTCATCAGTTTTCGTTTGAAGCTGACTAGTTCCACGTTATATAAGCAAAATATATACATACAACACAGTGTTTTCAAACCTGTGAAACATATTCTTCGTTATCATTCGATATTTTAAATGTGTAAGAAATATACAAGTGTACAACACTCATAGAAACATAGAGCAACATATAAATGATATAGTTCATCTTATTTATTTCAGGAATAGATTTCGCGAGAAAAAAGAACGTGTTTGAAACTCGCGAGAGTTTTGTTTCAAAATGGAAGAAAGTGTGGGAAACAACTTATTGCTACCAGGATGCTCATTATAGTTCAGTTTTTTTAACGAACCGAAACTAATTGTTTTCTACTTTTATACTTTCATCCGTACTGTGCATTGCTACATCAATTCAAGTCGACAAAAAAAACTATAATATTTGAAGAATTCTGAAAGAGTGACAAGAAAAAAAAATACATTTCGTAATTACTTATTTTTTGATTCAGCACAACGGAACCTTTCCAATCCGCTGCAACAATTTTTTTGAAACAACACTCTCAAGAGTCATGATGATACATACAAACTGATCAGAGACCTAAGATAAATACACCTATATTTATATCATGTACATTACAGTTACTTTAGTCTTTGTTCCTTATGGTATACATGCATTATGCGTATCCTGATGCTAGAAACGAAGAGAGCAAGTTGTATATTCAACCTTGTACATCATATGATAACCTACGATATTTGTATATATTAGTAAATCAGTGTGTCATTGTGATTTTTGTTGTGTCGGTTGATTGAATGATTATTATTTGTGTGCTAATACGTGACTACGCAAATCATACTATTTATTAGAGTGAATGAGAGAGGAGCGAGTCAAACGTTCCTCGGACTTTGTGACCCTAATTTATTACACCTTGTTTCATATTATGTTTACTTGTACACGTCGTAATCTAATATTTATTTTATAAGGCGGATGTACATACTTTTTCCGTGTCTTTGTGACGCACTCGCGCGTTTGATGGCTGTCGTCAAGCCTTTTGTTGTATAGTTTAGTATGCTAGGTTATCAAGGTATTTAAAATGTTGGACAAGGATTGTTTGTTTTATATATTTGGATTTGGATCGTTACTGAATTTGCCCAACATCGTAATTAATTGTGTGAAAATTGCCGATATTCGTACCTCCATGCCCTTCGTTGACTCGCACTTAATTTAACTTAGTTCTAACTGTAATTTCACGTTTGGCATGGCATTGCTCAAACGATAAATCACAACGTTCGCGTTGTCGGGCCAACTTGTCAAAACGTACTGAACATACACCGGCGTATGTATTTGCACAGATTACATGTAAAAAAAATTCTCCAATATGAAGTACATCTCAAAGAAACAAGAATGAGTGCGAATGAATTGCTGTATTTTTCGTACTTTAAAGATCGAATCATATAGTCTCATATTAGGTAGACTTACGTACTAGATATGATATATTTTGACACCTCCACTTGCTCTTGTTAAGATTGTACTTTTAAATTTGTAAATAGGATTGTAAGGGACACGTAATGTCGTAGAGTTAAGGTTTAGTCTTCATTGTTTGAAGTGACCATGTACAGGATGTATTCGTGTGTAGGATATAGATGGCAGGCTTTTTACTTTAATCTGACCCAATGTTTGCTTTGTCAACGCTCTGCTCTACAAATCACTATTAAATATTTGTGACACTGCGTTCCAAGAGGTATGACAGATTGTTGTAGATGCAAAATGAAAGATGTCCCACAACTTCATGCAGTGCTTTTTATGTGTTGTCCAACAACAACTTAGAAATTCAAAAATTTCAGCGACCGGTCAAATTCAAAGCACATCATCAAGTTCTGGGACATCCTGTTCACGGTTTTAGAGAAATTGCTTAATTCTGGAAAATACTAGAATGATCACATCACTACAAGACCTGAGGTAGGCTAGATTACTAAAGTAAATGTGAAGTGAGAACACCCAATGAAACAAACATTTATGTGTGCATTGCTTTAAAGAAACTGTATCTAATTTTATGGCTTGTAGGTTTTCTGACCATCAGCACAACTGGCGCATAATTTTTGTAAAAAAAGGAACTTGCAAATGTTTGTACCTGAAACCTCTGTGAATTTATCAAAACATATTTCCATCCGCACAAACCGAAGAATTACAATGACAAACAGGGAAGGCTTTGATTGAAATGATTTGAGGGGGAGAGACATTGGAACTGTACATTTTTCACGAAAAATAACTGATGTATCTAAACATACGTCTATTTCCCTGACTGTATACATACATTATTATATTTATGTCACTGAAGTATAGTTTGGTATGCCTTACAATTGTATAGAGTATTCATATAAAATTATTAATTTAAAAGTGGAACTGAGCAAGTCGTGTCGTCAATTTTCGGCAAGAGAAATGAAAAGGAAACAATCACCAATTAAAAGTTTAAGAAATGTGTAAGCACGTAATGGCGCATCTATGTAGAGAGAAAAAAGCGCTGTATAATATACTATATTATAATCATCACTATTTAAGATTAACTCGCAGTAGATCCTTTGATTTGTAGTCCTACTCAACGGCTTTTCCGTAAGTCTCACCACAAAAAATCAATTTACAGCCAACACTAATGTTTAAGCTATGAAATGTACCCGTGATTCCCGTTTTGTAAAAAGGAGCATAGCAAAATTTTCGGACAGACGGAGTCTCAAATGATGATTGGATAATTAAAAGTTAGGCTGCGCCTTCTTGAATTTGAAGAGAAACTCAATTTTTCAACCTTCTATGAACAGGGTCCTCATCGAGCATTACACAATCCTTAAAAAAGAATTACTACTGTATTTGCCACGAAAACTATCTAGAATCACTATAATATACAGCTATTGTGGGAATTGTCGTAAGGGGAGGGCACATGTCGTCTCGGAATCTAATGGCCAAAAAGAAACTACAAAGTCATTTGTGGTGAAAGAGACTTGGACTTTTCTTTCTGTTTTTTAAACCCTTTTGCTCAGTGTATCCTCGACCAGTTCTCGGAACGTCTTCACAATTATTTAAAATTTTATGCGTTTTTTTACCTTCATATTAATTTTCCGTCTTCCACACTCTCTTTGTATTTTGACTTATTTTACCCCCACAAGTTTACCAATGGTTTTTTAAACAATGTTCTCAGAGTACGTGTACAGTAGATTTGACGAAGTGTGTCAAAGCACATATTTTTTGCCTTTGTCAATACTTTTTAACCCTTTCCCAAGTCTTTTGCATAATAACGTGACCTCTTCTTAACCCGATTTCCTGTACCATGGTTTTCCTTCTCTCTAACTTATTTCCAATCGTTGTACAAGCAGAGAAGAAGTTAATTATATTTTCTTCCTGTAATGTTTGTAGTAGTTTTTTTGCTTTCTCTTCGTTTTCCCTCAGTTTGACCAAGTTTGTCTTTATTGTATAGCATAAATAACACTTTTACAAATTATTCGCTCTTTTATCCCTCGCAACATACGTATCTGATTCAAGTGATAAAAACATCTAATAAATGTGTAATAATTATAATAAATTTTACAGGCATCAATTGAAATAAATTAAGTTACCTGATTTGTATGAGGAAAGCGCGTGAGAAAAATAGGAAAGGAAATGGTATTGTTTTTTACGGCTGGATAACTCTTGCTCTGGCCGACTGCTCATTTAAAAAAAAAAGTTCACATGTTATATGTGTATGTAGCATTCAAAAAGAATCAAAGTCTGATGCGAAAAGAAACAAAATTGTATGTCAAACATTTTTTAAATTATTGGCAACCTTACAACATCGACTTAAAGAGGAAATAAATCTTTTTATAAATACTTGAGTATCCACTTATCACTTATACCATACAGCATAATTATATACTTATATATAAATTATATTATATATTGTTTTACAAATTGCTTTGAGGTGAATAAAGTTACTATTATGTGTGCTCCCATCAATATAAACACTAAATACAAGTGCGTCTTTTCTTGGAATTGCTTAAAAACTATGCACTTTTTACATCCTTATGCATTTGACCATTTTGTTCAGAGTAGAAAAAGCAAAACTTGAAAACTTGGCAAAAACAGTTCATATCTCACACTAGAGACGTATTGCTTGATGACAATACCATTATACGTTTTTCATTTGATTGGCATTATTAGATAAAAGTGAATAACTCGATTAATGCATGTATTAACTAGTGCAATGATTAATAAAAAGAAACTGTTAAGCATTCGCTTGCATTAGCCTCACCAGACTGTCTCGTGCTAGTACTACTCGCAGGTGTATTGACTTTCGATTCTGGGTCAATGTCAACTAGTGCAGAAATGTCTTGCCACAATATGCGCACTTGAATCGCATAATGACACCGTTCCCCTCCCGCTTCTGGAGATTTAGTAGGGACTCCTTTTTATAACAGGCCCGTCACATTTCCAAGGTCTCCTTCTCTTCTGAAGACGTGAGGTTGTATTTTCTGCTGAAATCTGACAGGAATCTGGCGCAGTTTTCAGGAATTGAAGAACCCATCATGAGGCGGATGTCAAACGCCGTATGTCTAACAACCGAACACGGAAGGATTACGCCCTATTTCCCGTGTCCGCGGACCACGTACATCAAGCACCAGTTCGACAGCTATTTCTTCATCTTGTGTCCGCTTCATGACAAGTTCTTCAATTTCGCAATTTGTGGCCTCAGTATGTGAAACCCGTAGGTTTCTAAAGCACATGTCAAATACATCAAAAGAGCAAATACTCTCTCTTCCTTGCATGAATGTTTTTTTAATGATTCCGTAGAAATAAGAAGCACAATCCGGCTTTCATGATTAATTATTTTATTATCGGTAAAACGGTACGACACGCCTTCAATTCTCTTTCTATATGTATATGTGTGTGTGTTTGTGATTAGCGTAATACATATAATAATAATATATGACTAATAATTCCATTTTTGTTAAAAGTACACACCTACCACACACTCTCCCTCGTTACGCTATTTACTCTCGAATTATACTCCGATACAATTTTCCGATTACTTTTGTGGTTAGCTGTAACATACTTTTATTTCTCTGCCAATTAGCTTTACATTCTTCATGTGGTAAATAATATTGTTATGTTTCATCATTGACTAATAACATTGGAATTCTCTTTTTTTGATTACTCGGTGTGTGTAAGTGTGTGTTGTATGTGTGTGTGTTTTCTAACTGGTAATTTTTTAAATGTTTTCCTTTCAACATTCTCAACAAAAATGCTGCGTCTCTTACACATCTTGTTTTGAAAAGCTTACGCAATAAAAATATATTATTATTATTAATTAATTAATAAAAAACTGTTAAATACTGTTAACAAAAACATGGTTTCTCCTCCGTCGACAATATAACAACGTTAATAAAAGCAACAACTAAACAATTATAGTAGTAAATTACACAACTGGATAGACAAAAACACATATTAATAACAACAAGCGTGGCCTTTTGATTACAGTGGTGGCCTGATGAAAGTAAAAAGTAGTTACGTTCGTTTTTAGTGGCGCAGGTAGCTTATATATGATGTCTCCTCTTTTTTTACATTTAACATTTAAAATGGTAATACAAAATAATACAGTACACATAAAAAACGATTATTCTCTTTGTCTGTGAAATATTCGAGAAGGAATCTAATCTTCCTTGTAATTTCCCTGATGTCGTCCATTTTACACAAAAAAAAACGTTATTTTTCTAAAGGAAGTCCTGCAACCATTTCGTCGCTTTTTTCTATACACGTATTAAAAATCCCTATAATTCTTTCATCATTATCATCATAAAAAAGTGTGTCAGTCAGTTTGATTATTCTTTTGTGTGTGTGTGCGTGTATAGAGATGAATCACATCAAGTCAGAGATCTTAGTCTTAAAAGTTAAGTACAATCATTATTGTTATTTGTTATTACATATAAAAACCACTCTTCGTATAAAATACACATACATAGAGTTATAAAAAACACGTATTTTTCGCTTGCGCATTATGCGACTACCCGAAAAAAAATTGAAGAAGTCTCTGACCGACAACGACAATGACAATTCTCTCTATATATAAATATATGGCGAATCATGTAGCAACCATTTGGTACAAAAGACAAACATTATTGACATCATCGTTATCGTTAATTAAAATTATGCACACCTTATGAAAGTGAAAAAGACTGAACCTAGTTTGTAGTGTCCATCTAAAATACTTTAACATTACAACTCTCTCTCTATATATAAAAAAGTACCCCCGAGTTTCCACATTATTATAATCATCGTTACGTTACGTCTTTTCTTTTTCATTCATAAAGAAAGAGAGAAAGAGAGAGAGAAATAACATTTATAAAAAAAACGTTGTCACATTATCTTTTTTTTTTTACATTTCCTTGGATTCGTTGTCAGAAATGATTTCTTGTACAGTCAGTTTTTTTTGTGTGTGTGATCCTAAATCGTCGTTTCGCGATGCCCAGTTCAGTATTGTAATAAAAGTACATTATATAAATTATTATTCTTATTAATATTACAATTAATATTATATCTGCAATGCCCGAGAAAAAATTCCTTTTTCAGTGTACTCTCTGTGTGTTTCGCTTGATCAGTTTTTTGTTCCATATTTTGTATGTACAACAACAACAAATATTTTTTACATGCAAGAAAAACACGGACGGTTTGTATAGACACATAATTTATAGTAATAAAAAACAGGAAACAAGTCTCTCTAAAGTAGTAGTATATTCACGCGTTGAAGTATACTACGACAGGTAGTCTGGTGAGGGTTCCGCCAACGGCTCTGGCGTCGTGAAGAGGGGATTGGGGAATTCTGGCGGATGGGGCAGTGGGCCCTCTGATTTGGGTCTTCTTCTGTACGCGAGTAGCCAGCACGAGACGGCTACCGCGACAGCGACGAGGGCGAGGAGCGCGGTGATGATGAGGGAGATGATGAAGCCCACCATTGACACGCACACTTCCTCCTTTTGGATTTGTGGGGCTACGAAATGGGAATTCGGTTTTAGTTGGTTTGTCATTTAAATTTTTTTTTAAAATGCATAATATTACTCTTTGTATTTCAATGTTACCTTCTGTTGGATTGAGGAGTCGGTCTTCGCGGCGTTCCAAAGCCAGAATGGGGTTTGACTGAACAGTGACTTCTTCACGCAGCTGTCCTTCGTACGCTGACAGTTGGGATGACAAGCTGGAGTCTTGGTCGTCGAAAACTTGTCGCTTTCTTCTGCGACCAAATGCGTTTTGTCCTCGGCAATTCACCTATTGAGCAAAAAAATTTTGTTGTCAACATTGCTAGACCACATTGTGGGACACAGAATTGTATATAAAAAATGATCTTTTTTGAGTTGTAGATTTTGGTCGGGCTTCGCCCTACAAGGAAAGAGAAAATAAATTACATCGTATACTATTCCACAATAAACTTGTTAAAATTTAGAGTGTAAAACTTTTGCTCCAGTAACAAAATCACTCACGTCGACATGCATGAGTCCACAAGTGCCAAACTTGACCTTGAAGTCCACTCCTCCCGAAAAGTACTGGACAGACTTGCGGCAGTTGGGATCCTTCGAGTGGCCCTTGACGTACAGGAGCCCATTGAAGTCCGAGTTGTTTGACTGTTGCATGTGGACATCCACTTGGATTCCGTCGGCAAGACAATTAACAACCATTTCTGGTTGTGGGAAGTCTGTCCTTCCAAAATCATCTTCTGCAAAAGCACACGTGTCACAATATATTATTATATAACAAGCAAATGATAATATCTTTGTCGATTATAGGCACAACTTACTGCGTCTACAGTATTCTTCAGGATTTCCGGTCCAGTCAAATGGACACATGCACACGGCCTGATGGTCTACCGGGGTACAGTGAGCGTACGCTCCGCACACCTTTGTGTCACATGGGTTGATGCAAGTTCCATTAGCAACATAGCAGTACTTGTCAAGTGGACAGTCATCGTTGGACCGACAGCCGGGTGGGACTGGCTCGCAAACTCCGTTTCGAATTCGGTACCCTTGGTCTTCGGGACAAACGCAGTTGCCGGCGGAATCAAGCACAAAGTTTT
>JAHZMW010001486.1:0-20352 GCA_027743745.1 Alloscopus bannaensis | reverse complement strand
TCTGCTTGGAATTGTGTGCCGGGAAGAAGATAAAAAGAAGGCAATATGCTCGTATCACGATTCGGGAGATTAAATCCTGAGATTTTTCATTTCCTCTTTTCCACACGTCGGTATATTGGGCTAGTTTCTCTTGTCTGTGCATGTCGATAATGAACATTCGGAAGTCATGCCGCGTTCATTCATTGGGAAGGAATGGTTTGGATTTTCTATTAAATTGTGGAAGAAAAACCCTAGTCGAATCCTAAATCTACTATATCTAACATTTCGCGTTTCAAATATTTTAAAAATCACTCGTTTTTTACTTGACCTCCAAGTGAGTCTACTCTGATATAGAGTAGGCCACTTAACAAGAGGCAAAGTGCATATACAACTTTGAGAAATTCCACAAAAATCTGCGCGTGCACCTGTAACGCTTGTCTCCTTTGGAATGCTGGAATAAGATGAAGGGAAAGGGTAGACAAATCCTTATGATTTGCAACGCTTCTCGCTTAACCGAGCTGACGGACTTTTTCTCTGCCTGAAAAGCATTTCTTCGCTTTGTTTGGCTCAGTCAGAGACGGCTGAGTCTATACTTGAGTATAAGAAGTTAGTGTGGAGAAACCAGATTTGCATTTTTTAATTGAACATCCGCTTTCCATTAGATGTGCACGAGGCCAATTGAAAACTCTTACCCCACTCCAGCTTATTTACCTACCTCTATCCATACCCATATCGCGATCATCTCAACTTACACGTAGGCATTTCTTAAAGTAATGTCACTTGTTTGATCCATTGCCATTCCTACACACTTTAACGAAACTAGTCAATTTTTTCAACATAACCAACCTTGCCCCTAATGCACTTGTTGCACATGTGGTAAAGTTCGTCGAGGCTCCCCCTTGACAATGCGGACCTCCGAAATCCAAACCGTGAAAATGCACTTTTTTGCATCCCTAAAATATAGGTGCAGTTATTTCACGTGTCAGTTATCATGATGACTCCCTTTTTGTTTCCGTCATCTGGTTTTGTTAGTAGCTTTCATTTTTTGTCAATATTTGTTCCAGGAAAAAATCAACTTCCTGAGAAAAAATAGGCCATGTGCATCCAAAAAGCTTGCACCAATTTTTCTTCTAATAAATCGTGATAAGTTAGAAAATCCAGCTGCTACGGAATAGTGACAAACCAATGAGAATATATGACCATATGCACGATGTCACACCTTTCCGGATCAACTATTTTTTGTACAACTAAACACCCGCCTTCTTCAACTACACGGCCAACCATTTCCACATGTCGCTGATTCCGGTGGTCCAGAAATGTGGGACCACTTTCAAACCGTTTCAGGCTACCTTTACATAGTTCTGAGTGTTGGGAAGGCTTTTTCAACCATTTGCTTTTACTATCTGCCGATGAGAGAGTTGGCGGATTTTTTGAACTGGAACAAAGTGATTTTTTTTCATAGTATTGGCGACCGAGATATCAATGAGGTAGATTCTTTTCTTTTTGAGTCGCAAACGGAAATGCATAATGATATGCTTAACATACCACAAAAAATCCCACGAATTTCTCTATCTAACTGTGTACTTGGTTTAAAAAATCATTAATTTACATACGAGATATGGTCAGTCAAACAAGTGACATTACTTAAAAAACGCCTTCGTAGAATCATCATCGGCACAGGGAACGAGCATATCTCTCAGACAAGCTTTTCAAATTACTTATCAGCACACAAATCATATCAATGATCTAACTACGAGCACCTGATCCTCTGAATCAGTCGACTCTCTTCTTCACAGAACTACGTCACACGGTTGGTAGATGAGAGCTAGCAATAATCATCGGACGTCCATTTCTTCGCAGTGTTTGCATCATTTTAAATCTCCCTAAAATGTAATATCTCCGTGATTCCTAATTTTTTTTGCCGGGTTGGATATACAGGCAGACAGATGTAAAACGCATTTTTGTACGGAAACAGTTTTTGTCTGCTTCAAATCTCTCGAGTGTATCCAAAAAATCACCTCATCTTATCTTCGCTATACTCATTCGCCTTCTCTTCTCCCAATCTCGTAACCATCTCGTTTTTATTGCTGATAATAGCCTCTAATAATATCACGACATTTCCTCGCACACCGGCTCGCCGTGCTGAGCGCACTGTCATTATACTTCGTCCTAAAATATGTTAGGACACGAAAAAAATTAAGATTAGCATAATGTTAGCGTAATTTTGTTGTGAGTAGAATTCACAACTATGCAAAAATATTGCCTGTATAATATCTCTAAAATAGCAAACCTTTCGAATGTAATCTATGTGAAAGTAATTAGCGTTCTAAATCAAAAACTATGCTTTACAGTTTGGCAATGCTCCCATTGTTCATAGAGGCAATATATTATTCCTTCAACTCTCTCTCTCTTTTTCCGATGTCGTGCTTCACATTTTCGTGCAATTTTTCAACTTTTCGCAGAGTGTGGTCACAAAAAGTGTCGTGATGTGTACACAACACCATCATAACACAAGGGAGAACACAATTATCCACCTTTCCATGCACTACTGCAATTGTTTCGCGAATTTTCAATAGTGTGATGCGGTGCAACATGCGGGTGACTTAATGACAAAGTACCTGTTCATTTCATGAATCCCCTTCTTCTACACTGCAAAGTAGTATTAGAGATGCAAAATGCAGCTCCAGAACGCTTAAAAGAAAAATGAAATCTAAAATTTAAAGCACAACCGCACCAGCTAAGTAATACAATGCTACATATAGTATATGATATGAGCTGCATTTAATGTGCAACTAGGCATGACATAAAGTCACAAAGATGTCTTGAACACAGGAAATTACGACGTTCTGTAGCCTGCATCTGATTAGGTACCTATGTATGCAAAGGTATGAAAAAGCAACTCTGGACAATCGTTCAAGCAAACTTGACAAGTTAGAAATGTTCTCAGGAGCATATAATTCCACTTGAAGTGGAATATGTACTACCATTCCTGTGTAATTAGAAAATTGGGAAATTCCTACACAATTCCTCATATATCACTTCCCATTCATATCCCAAAATGGAGTTTAGCAAGTTTTTACCTGGACACAAAACAACAAGTGTCGAGAACCAATTTCAGTGATCTTGAGGAAAAGAAAAGAAAAGAAGGTAATATTATCCAGACCAAAACTGAGTGCATAAAAAACTGAATTTGTACAAGTATAATAGAAAAATTGAAAAATATGTGAAACTAAACTCTTTGCTGGAGGATACTGCAAAAATTTTACCTTTTCATCGCATGTCTATTTGAACACGGAGTACATTAGAAGGAACACAACCTCACCTCACGTCTGTGTTAATGATGCCTGCATTTTTGCATTTGGTAATACCAAAGAGGGTGGAAAATATGGGGTGGTTCTACCATTCATCCTAAAGAAGGCAACATTCTTCCGATACGATTACCGAATAAACGATACATGACTGGAGTATACAAACTACCACGCTAATACGCATTCATCATACATTGCGTGTAAGGTAACTCACTTCATCTCAAATAACAGAGGATAACATTGTTGTAAACCTGGCCAGTAATATGTTTTCAGCCTGGTTTGAATGAAATGCATATCGAGGAGATTCATTTCTGCAGCATTTGGTAAAAGCAATATGCTTGTCAGCTCAATTTGCGCCGTAACATCAACATCCCCACGAGCAGCGAGAGGGAATGCATGTAATGTAGCCTTGCTCGCTGCATCAGCAGCAGCCTTCACATTCACAGCTCTAACCGCAACTGAGCTGCTGCCTTGACTGTGAACTCCTTTTTGAGCTGAGAACGACGACGACTGAGATTCGCTTTCCTGAGACGTAGTACGTTACATACACCACACACATACTACTCGCTCGACAAGGATATGATCTTCACTGCCCGTCACACTTTCAGCTGTATTACACACAATATATATGCATCGCAGCGAAATCATTGTGCAAACCTCTCTCGCCTTCGTTCTTATAACCATCTCTACACTTGGCCATAATAGCATAGCCCGTCCTTTTCCTTTCTTTTTTAAACCTTGACAAAAATCGTCGTCATTGCATTTTTCATGAGTTCCCCGTAACAAAACGTTGTGCATCCATGCATTTCTCCCCATACATGGCCACGTCTTCCTCGTTGCACAAGAGAGAGTGTTCCCGAAACTTGATTCATTTTTACATCTACTCCTACTCTGTGTGTATAGTAGTAAGTATACACTTTTTAAGCAATTTCTCTCTAGCATGAGATTGTGAAAAAAAAACACGACAATGAAATGGAATGTGCGCTCACTGCTCACCATATTATTATTATTATTTTTGCTTAAACGCTCACTCACTCTTGCTCACACACACCCATATTACTACAATGACGAGGATGATGATGAGCACGTTAAGGCTTACGTGGGTAATGCAGTTTCGTAGTTTATGCTAGAGCGTTGCAGGCACAACTTTATAATGCATAATAAAATGCTCAATTATCTTCGTCTAAAAAATCTCTGACGTTGCACTCTCATTTATTGGCACACATGGCGAGAGCGGAGTAGGTATGCACTTTTTTTCGAAAAGCTGTTCTGCATCTTGTCCCTATTATTTTCTTTCGACTTTGACTTTCATTATGACCAAGACAAGACCATTATAAGGATGCATAATAATGTGTATATGTATTTATATCCTGTGATATGGTTAGGAGAAGTGATTTGAGTGATCAAGTACCATTTTTTAAAGGTACGAAGCTAAGCTAACAAAGTGTAACATTTCTCAGTAACATGTTCGCAATTCGTGTTATACTTTGTGAATATAACCTGGACTGGACTACGTTCTTCTTATTTACATTGTGATGTTTTTGTATGTGTGGATTGTGGATATGTGCTCGTCCATTTAAATGCCGTACCTAATCGCGAGGCTCCAGGCTGTGGAGCAGCTATACGTGTAACAAAGATGAATTCCGCAAGGCAATACCTGTTCCCGCTGGCTTCCAACCAAGCTTCTTTTTCTGAGCAGAGTGTACTGATGAGGACGATACTATCGGATTTAAATCCTTCAGAGATGGGCTAATCAGTATCACAGAAAATGATGTGGTCATGTGGTATAATGAATCTGTTCGAAAATCTTTGGATGGGAATAAAAGGAAATGCTTGAAATGAATCAATTGCTGTTTACCTAAATATACTGGGCACATTTTTTTTTAAAAAAAATAGTGTACATCTTGGTTTCAGAAAGTCGATTAGTATTATTGCAAAATCAAACATATGAAAATGAATCCATAGCATATTGTATAGCCCTTGCTGTCCTTACGGAAGCTGTCAACAACTCGTGTAATGTTACAGGAAACTTTGAGAGATACAGAGAGTGGTCATATCGTGCAATCACTCTCCTTGGGCTGGTGCCATTTGACTTGAGCAAACATACTCATAATCAAATCGATGAGACGCCATACCCTGACGATAACTGAGAAAGGGGAAGCGTTAAAGAGGTTGTCAGCAAAAATGTAAAATAGTTGAGATCCCAACACAGTGTACACACTCTCCACCAACGACATTATCAAAATGACCTGTAATCTCATTTGAAATGCTTAAATGCCATCTCTTCTTGCGCCTAATTGACAGAGCTCAACCAGCTTGTGAAATATCACGTTCAAGTGACATGAAAAATAAGGAGGAAAGAAATCTTAAAATGTAACAAACATGACACATCAAGTCAAACTCATTTTCATACGCGTCATCATTGAACGTGCAACTTTGGGAAGCAGCAGGAGTTATTTTTCAGGCCGTAATAAGGGCACGGCATGAAAACCTGTTGATTTTCACAATCTCACAAAGATCAACAGCACAAACACAAAGTCAACTCTCTAAGCGGAAATGTTACAGTTAACGGTCAAAATCACTCTTGTCGAGCCCTCTCAACTTTGAAATATCTCTGTTTACTCAAAACTTTGTTTCCCTATTGTCAATACGAACAAATCCTCTACAAAATGGCGATGTTTAACCATCGAAGAAAAACAGCGTTGTATCAATTCAGATAAAAATGAATAAATTTGACTACATTCTCACCTTAAACGATTCGCCGAGATGAAAGTTTCCAAACGCAAATCCCCATCCAATCACAAGACAGAGTATATTCTTGGGGTATCACAGGAGACAAGCCGATTTGCATGGAGAGCGTGTTTATGTCACCCAGCAAGAGGGGATTCAAATGCAAAATCTCTCCGTTTTTAAAGAGCCGTCTTGAAGAGTTGACTACGTGGAAAGAAGCCGGCTTTGACAAACAACCCTCTCTCTCTCTCCAAATCCAGCTACTACTTTTTTATGCTCAATCTTATTTTTTAACTTCGGGGAGCAAGGTAGACACTCTGATTTCCTATCACTCTCGCCTCCAAGTTTAAATGGCAAATGACAAGAAGACGAGGAAAGGAAAACAGAGTCAGCTCTCTGAGCTCTTTAAAATCCAGTGCACTTGCGAAGGTAATGCACTGATGCTGCTTATATTTAAACTACCCAACAACACACATCTCAGACTCCAGAGAGAGAGTGACTCCTTTCTCTCTCTCTCTCTGCATCTTGCGCTACACATCTTTTTTCAGTTCTTTTATTATGATTATTATGCTCGCTTGCATATGTATGCATTCAGTCTAACAAGCGTTCATGTAAAATCGCAATCATGATGATGATGACGAAAAAAGTTCTGTTTTAAGAAAAAAACGACGACAGTTACTACCACAATCTTGTACTCACTCTATACACACTCAGTTTACTCGCGGAGGATACACACTCACTATTACAGTGTCATTATCTGTTTGCGAAAGTAAGACTCTTTTTCATTCTTGCAAACGTTGGAGAAGCAAGCATTGCCAGTGCCTCATCATCAACAAACATTGCACACATTATTATACATTATACACTGATCTCATACTCTTTTTTGAAAACCTTCTCCTTCATCTGAGCTCTTCACGAGTCATCCATTTTTGTCTACATTGTGTTTCGCAAATGCGGCGAACACATTGGCTTTTGCGTACCAGACACTTAGGGATATTGCAAAAAAGAAGTTGTAATACACTACTACTCATCGTGCATATTTTCTAGAGTCTGTGTGTGGTTTACGAACATCAAGCTACTACACCTTCTCATCGACATTGAAGGAGAGTGGGTTGAGGGAAGAATGGAGGATTATGGATTCTCCTACGCGATAATATACGTCGGAGTCACAAAGAACATGGTTTTTACGCCATATTCACAACTCACCTTGCGATTGCCTCTAAAAAAACTTACATTACACCTTTCTTCGTCTGCATTCAGTAAACCGTGGAATAATGAGCTTCAAATCCTCGAGTGTACAAACATCTCACACAGTCTGTCTCTGAAAAAAAAAATCTGACGAGTTCATATCATCAGATGAAAAAAAATGTGTGTGTATGTGCATGGAACAATGTGGTAAAGAGAGACGGATTTTGTATTTGCGAATCCCCTGCATCACTCGCGATCTAAGAGACGAAGCGTGTATATTATGGAATTTTTTCCCCTTTCTACAGATTTACTACTTGTTGTCTATTACGAAGAAGTACATTAGCCAAGACGATTTGGTGTGTGTGCACGGTAAGAATATATTGTCTGGGAGTGGGAATGTGATGTAAATGTGCATCGCACATCGTGTTCTCACAAAGATGTGTGTGAGAGAGATGATGATGAGCCGGCTTCTTTTTTTCTCTCTTTGTCAGTAAGAGAGCATGTTAAATGTAGTGTGTATATGATATCGCAATCTCGATCAACTATGGAAGACTATGGTGGTGGTGGTTGGATAAAGTAGCAAAGACCTCTCCGAATACCTACTTTCGCCCTTGACGAGCAAAGAGCGCAAACTCTCCATTTGTCCATTTAAAGAGCGAGGAAAAAGAGCTTTCTTTCTTCCTCCTGTTTCCCTCGCCCTCCATTTTTAGCAGAGTTGGTGGAGTCTGGAGTGCTTCCCAACAAGACATGACGACGTGTCACAGGCAATATATTTGAGCTGTGAGTTGGTGAAAGAGATGTAGAAATATGATACACTCACTGCAGCCCAACTCGGAGCTCTGTGCTCAATTAGATATTCCACAGAAGCTTGTACAATCACGGAATGCATACAGACTACCGACGATACAAATCTTGAGGTAATGATAGCCTTATAAATGGTTCATTAAAAAGAACAAGTTGGAACGCCCGGAAATTAAATCTTTTTTTCTTGTAAACCGGTAAGGATATAATATTGCGGGATTTTTTCCCTGTGAGAATGTAATGTTGTGTAATTGGCTGTAATGTGAATGAATGTAATTTTGCTTGAATGTTGCATTCAACACCTCTTGAATATCCGTTCTGTAATAGGCTTATTAGCACTATGAATGTCTTGAAAATTAGTCGATGAATGTTTTACAAACGACATGATTTACGTTGTAAAGGAAATTCTGTGATTAACTTGTAGCGTCGATGGGTTTAACAAAACACGCAAAGAAAAATTGGAAGGGACAGTTGAAGCTTTGTCGGATAACGGTTTATGGTTCGTTGTTGATAATTTTAAATGTCTCAACCGAAACCGAAAGATGCCAGGGTGCGATATAAAAAAGCAGCCTGCTTCCGGATCCGGCGGAATATTACAGAAATCATGCAACAGGCACCCGGTACAAACTCTTGGACTGGTAACGAGTAGCACCCACCAAAAAAGTTTAGAATTTTGTAGACATCAATCCTCCGTTGCTCATGCAATCATCCAGCTTTTAAAAGTGAACATGCAAAAGGGCTTGTCCTTCTGTCGTCCGTTAATGGCTTTCAAGATCACCCTCTGCATTTAAAAAACTTTTCTTGGCCAACAGTCAACAGTTAGTTGTGCTTATCTTTTGTGATCTAGGCGAGGGATTTAAATGGCTGTTGTTGCAACACAATATTACAACATTGCCAGTCAAAAGGGATCAGCAGGTCTTTCACCCGTATTCACTTGGCAGCTGACGTCCAAGGCTTTTTTGGCAATCGTTTTTTATTTCCGATAAGATAAAACAAGTACATGATCCGAGATAAACGGTAGTTGTGTCAGAAAAACGCAGGGTTAGAAATGAAAAGTGAATGCATGCATGAAGTTTTGGAGGATTTGAAGAGACTGCAAGGTGAGGATTTAACTGCATCAGATAATGTCAGAATACCGGCACACACACCGTTCCTCCGGCACCGGTGCGAAGGTCTGCGGATAAAGCGGAAACTGTGCCAGGACAAGGGTCCACCGCTCCAGGAGGAGAGGACAGGCAACATATTGCTTTGCTTGTGACCTGATGACTTTAACACTCACGAGAAGTGGGTTGCTGCACAGTTGCAAGCCTACTTTTCCTGGATATAGAGGAACAGGTAATTATTTAAAGCGACCACCTGGCAGTCTTTCAGTTTTATACGACTTTCCTCTCTTATGGGCTTGGTACAGGATCGTCTCCAGCTTGTGCTTTCTCTCTCATGTTATGTATCAAAATTTGACAGTCTTTTCATTTCAGCATGTAGGCATGCATGAGGTAATGACGACGACAGGAGGAATGTCATGGTGTAACAAGCCGTAAAATAAACATCACCATCCAATCCCCCATCAAATTTCGAAACAGATCAGAGCGAGCACGGTGAGAATGATGCAGAATAGAGCTAACACATCTGCATCATTTATATTATGCGTTTCGCCATTATATTCCAATTGGAGAATTTACCCCTGTAAAAACACAACCCTTTCTTACTTCCCCTTTCACAACATGGCTTGTTGGACGGATTATATCGTTTCTCTAGCAAGCAACCCTCCACCTGATTATCATCAACATATCATTATTGTCATTAATTATATTGGGCAATTTTTTCTGAGCCACTCTCACCTGAACATGTGAATACATTAACGTTACAGAGAGTATATTGTGGTGGCAAATGCAATGCAAAGCGGGTCTTTTTCATCAAATGATTCACCACCGAACTCTACCTGAGTGTACAGAAATGCGTGCCAAGTGGATTGGTGTGGTGGTGTGGTTATGTCATCTAATTACCTGCGAAAGGGAACTCTTTTGAATTAACGAACTGGCAAGTCGCCTTCTTTTGCAGCTGTACAAATCCAAACCCTCTCAATTGCGTCGATTGGGCATGACTAATAAATTAAAATCTGTGTGTGTTGCAAATACGGAGCGCACATATAGTCTTGTATTCTGATGAGATGCAAACGGCTGGAGGAAACAATGAGAATGAGCCTTCGCTCCGTGTCATGTCATTCTTTGGGAACACACACCGAGAGGGAGAGATTTAATTAAGAAGTCGAGTCTCGAATTGCTTGAGGAGACGATGATGATATCTGTGTACGGAAAACCCTGGAGCAAAAACTTTTGCTCAAACTTGTTCTCCACAATATTTGTATTCACAAATGTGCGAGCACAAACATTGGACATTTGTAGAAAAGAGTCCGCATTTCCGGAATGACAACTCTAATCCGAAGCCCGTATCAGAGAAGGCTGATCAACAAAATTAAAAGAAACAACTAAACCAACGCTACAAGCTCGAATAATCACGTAGTAGAGTAGTTTACTATAAAAAAGTGTTTGAAACACCATGCAGTCTATCTGCAATGATAAAAAATGCAACAAATGACGACGACGTGGCTGTGGCATTGCTTCAATGAACGAGTCGAACCTGAACCATTTTTCATGAATGACTTGAGAGAAATCTGAATTACGAGAACAGGCATGCATTGTGTGCAGCGTACACACCTTGCCTCGACTTATCCGGTTCCTCACCGGAGTAAATAATAGCAGAGTTTCAAGTATTGTGGAGTTGTGGACTACCATTGTAATCATTTTTTCGTTCCCATCATCCACAAAATCCTTGTTTCACCAATGCTGCTTTTCCACAATCCTTTTCTAATGGAGCATATCATAATATATGGATTTCAGAGACGAGTTGTGTGTGTGTAGCTCGAAAAGAGCATCCTGCATCACAACCATATCATCTTAATAGCAAATGCTGTTACATTACATCATCCTCCACCACACGTAATGGGATTGCTCGTGGGAGAATGAGAAAAGGCGGACACGGAGAGAGCGAAGAACACAATGGGACGTAGGAAACACAACAGGATGACAGATGTTGTTCCTATTTTTTATAATCTTCCTGTTTGTATCAGGTTCAGAAAGTCGAATGTGTGTAATGCAGAGTTGATCCTGCTACAAAAGACAACTCTGGATTACCGCTTAAACTCCGCTTCTGTTGAGAAGATCGCACCATCTACCCTTTCAAAGTCAAAGTTTGGTAAAAGGGTTTTGAAATTGAGTTTGCAAATTTTTTTATCATAAAAAATTGTAAAACGACACTCTTCACTATGTTCTGACACTTGTTTCCCATAAAATGAACAATTCCAAAAATTATATCTGAAATTGCCTTCAAGAGAAAGAAAGAAATGAGTGCTCCACTTTTTACAACGAGTCATCAATGGAATTCCTAGTAAATACTAAATACGCCGCATTTCCGGAGTCACCTTTTTGTGAAAAAGTACACACAAGGCGACAACATCACCAATTTCATATACCACCAACAAAGTGTGTTTGTCTGGAAGCAGAACAATCCCACATGCCGAAGTGATCCCGAAAACTGAATGAATGGACAACCAGAAAAAAATGAATGAAGAGTTGACGAGTGTGTGTGAGGGTGTTGTAAGAGGATGTGGAAAGAGGGACGACGACAAGGAGACAAACATTGTAAAAGTTGACCAAACATTTTACACACAAATAAATAGGCCACATTCTCCGACTACGCACACACTCACAGACAATTGTGCAAAGAAACGGTCTTCATGTATCCAAATGTGTTTTCATGAATGAATGAATGGACCCGACCCGAGAGACCGTAACAAAACCCGATAGTTCGTATGGAACCATAACCAAAAAAAGCAGAGTCAACTTGTCAAGTTGGTGGTGTCGCTCTTTAGACTTGTTTCTGATGAGTTGTGTGGAAAATGCCTGATAAACTGTGAGACACACTCACACCCAGTTCTTCCCTCATAAGAATCCCTCTAAAAGACACATTACTTCCTTCACAATAATACAACTTGTACTTATAAACGCTTCATAATAATAATAGCTATAATAATTGCTTCGTAACAAAATCCAAGTCTAAAAGCACTTTCCGAGCAAGTTTCTTTTTGTTTGTGGTACTTAAGACGTGGGAACACAAGAGAAAAAAAACCTTCAGAAAATTTTTGTTTATTGTTGCTCCGTTTTCTTGGGAAGGAGCAAGTTGCACACACGACATCATCCTCATCATCGAGATAGAGATTACAAGATGTGTGAATGTCATTACCTTAACCTTTAGAGAGGCTCGTAATAAACTAGACCGATTTCCGGTCACAACCGGCCCTCTGGAGGGAGCATCCAATCATCAAATCCACTACAACATGATTGCTCCTGATATGGGCTCAGTATACTTTGAAAAATGCCTTACTTCATGAACACCGCAACTCCGGCCCAGGACCTACACGACTACGTCGTCGTCGATGAATAAGCACTCTCCTCAAACCATTCATTCACAAACTGTGAAGATCATAAAGCATGTGCGTGGACGTACTTTTGTGGAAAAATCAGGAGAGTCCTTCTTGGGTAGAAGAATGTTGTTGTATGTACCTACAACTTTCTCACCCTTCACTAGTTCCTCCCTTTGTTCAGCTTTGTAAACGTGGGCTCCCTCAAAACCATGGACCATTGTCTAAGAACAACAGATTGGCTCCAATCAAGCAACTTCCTCTGTTTCAAGAATTCCTCACTACTTTTTTTCTTTCATAAACAAACCACTCTTGTTTTGATCACATAATATTTTTTACTCATCTCCCTAAACTTCAGAAAAAAGTGTGGTAGCCTTCAGGGTCAGGATTACACACAGTGGCCCACTCTAAAAACGCCGTTTTACTCATCTTCCATGAAATCTTAAATTACTCATCGTCATTAATATTTTGATGCGCATTCACAAACTGAGATGGATGTTTATTATTTTTATAGCTTCAGATGAAGGTTAACATCGAATTAGTTCAAAACATGGTGCAAAAATACCTGTGCTTGAAGTGCCCTATTTTTGCATATGAGAACGCAACCCTGGCTCATTTCACACAGTTTCAATGTCAGTCCAAAAGAGACAACATCCCGTTCCGTTTTTCCTCCATTTTTTCTGCTTGCAAATCATGCACAACAAAATTGCAAAAGCTTACGTCGCTCTCCACATGGCGCATCTCAAAATCCTTGTGGATGCTCACAAGCCGGCTACTGGAGCGACCTTTAGATGCACATGAACAAAGAAAAGTAATTTTTTGCAGGTCTTATTAGAAATGTGTGTGATAAATGGACATCCTTTAGTTCCACCTGCGAATGCAGAGGAGTTTCGATTCCTTCTTATATCTTTATGTTTATTTGGGGGACTTGTTTGATAAATAGTAGGTAGTTTTTCTGCTTCTGTAATAGTACTGGATCGTCCTCAAGTCATTCAAAACTCCTTCATCATCAAGGCATCATTTTTTATCCCTTTCCTTTTCAAATTCATAAATTACTCTCCGTCTTCCATATGCCATTTCCTGTCTCTCCCTCAGCTCTAGTCGAGACACGCTCGATTGTGTACTTGAAATGCGCCTTCAGCTCAATAGAGCCAATCTCAAGCCAAAAGTTAAGGATGTACATGCACGAAATGTGAAAGTGAGGTTCCTGGCTGTATAAAAAACGAAAGTTTTTGTGGCCAAATGTTTTTGTCCATGAATTGACCTCTATTTTTCATAAGTATGCAAAAATACAGATTGTTTGTTCTCTTTCTGAAGTAATTCTTTTCACGCAAAAAAATCAGGACGAGTAATTTTTAATTGCTACGACCATGATCATGATTTGGACATGTAAAACTTGTCTTCAATGTCCTTTCCCACACTGGTAATTTTTGGCTACAAGTGCCAAGTGACTTTTTTCTCTTCCTTTGTTAGCAAAATAAGCTGAACGCGCTCATTTTTGTTGGCAAAAGTGCTATTATTGAATACTGCGGAATATTCTCTAGAAGTTGTTTTTCCAGCTCGTTTATGATATATGCCTCTTCTACACGACCATGATGAACACAACTCTCAAGGTGAAATGCAGACTGAGCGCCCAAAACTTCACAAGTGAAGAAACTCCTTGAAGGAGATAAGTAGGCACCACCAATCAACAACTCTTTTACTTTCAACATTTGCTCGGGTGAGTCGGCCATATTAATTTTTTCAAGAAATCTCTCATCAATGTGCAAATCCTAATTCCGATTGACCACCGCATCCTCAAATCCTGGATGCTGGAACATTTTATGACTGCGCAGAGATTCCCATTACAATTATTGAAATATTCAGGCGGCATTCTGCAGTTGTACACTAGAGCCACGTAGTGTTCCAATGTTAAGCACAGGTTCACTGTGAATTGCACAGTTACTTTGTTGAGAGCTCAGTTTATCCTCACATTAAACTGTGTGCCGCGTAAAAACTGAGTAAAAAAGGGGTTGATATTGAACGAAAGTGTCATCTCTCTCGTGATACAAGGTGCATTCACATTCACACACTCCCCTTTCCATAACCCATCATCATTATATAAGAAACCTACGTATTATCTGAGCGCGAATTTCTCCAGAGAACAAAAAGAGTTTTTTAGGTCGACAAGTCTGAAATGGAAAGAACTAGAACTCTTTGCTTATGTGTTACTACACAGGCAGAAGTATGCACTCTGTGCGATGTGGTCATGATGAGAGATGCACATTATGTTTTAGAGGCAACCTTTCAGTCCATAAACCCACAAAAAAAATAACGCTGCCGCTCAGCGCTCAGACAAAGTAAATTTTCTTCGTTCCAGGCACAGCTCGTAAGAGGAGAGAGAAATCTAACAAAAATCTCTCATTTACTCTTACAGGTAAGAGTTGTGAGTGTAGAAAAGGTGTACTTATACAAACACAAGTAAGAAGTATGTCGTATTAGTATGGTGCATTTTACCTGAGAATAGTGCAGTCGAAGAGAGACGAGGAAAAGTAACCTCGTACACATAAAGAGAGTAAAATATCTGCATTCACTCATTTTGAGCATGTATGCAGTACATAATAAAATGTAGTAATCCTTTCCTTCATACATTCGCACTGCAGCTCATGTATAAAAAAGGTAAACACACAAAAACGCTTCAATCCTGTCCTGCACTCAGTATGAATTGCATTGCACCAGCGTAGAAAAAAGGGAACCACATTCCTCTCAAAAGGTGGTCCACACAGTTTCGTATAATGTGGTATTATAAAACAACTTCTCCACTTTTTACACAGTGATTGGGAGACAGCATCTCTTCCATGCATGAACGAGTGGAGATGAATGTTGAAAAGGAGTGTGATTTAGTATTCACAAGACTCGCTCTGCACACCACCACCAGTGATGAATACCAGTTATCTCAGCAATGCTTCTCTTCACATTTGTATAACAACGTTTAAGAATTGGTGAATCTCGTAAGTGAGTGCATTCCTGTACATGTAAAAGTGGTCTTTACCTACACCAACAATATACTTCGCAATGACAGAGAGATGCTTTTCGCAATTTGATTTTTGCTCATTTTTAACTAAATATCCGTTTGAAATCCCCTGATTGTCAATTACGATTTCCAAACTTTGTACTTAGTTTTGCTCGTCATGAACTGGGGAACAAGTTGATATCGCGAATACCCACTTTTTTTATTTGCAACCTCTGCGAATTTGTGCAAATTTGAAAAACTCGAAAATTTTGAATTTTGAAAATAAATTTCCGAAAACAGGGAATCTCACTTTGAAATGGATGAATGGTGTGAGAAAATCAAGTATTGAGTTGTAACTATTCTGTGGTGCTTCACACAGAAATATATGGCATAAATTGGGAGAAATGCGAAAGTTTCCGAAGTCAAAATGGTGGAATTTCCGATTTCAAAAAGAGGTTTTTGAAACGTTATGTAGTTCCTTGTGCTACAAATTATAGATTCCGCACTTAAAAGTTAATTATTTGCTTGCCAATTGTTCGCAATTTCGGAATGATCAATTCTCCGGCCGCCATATTGGCGAATTTTGAATTCAATGTTTCCGAGAAACTTGGATACATTTTATCACTTTTTGAAATCTAAACTTGTAGTCCTCAAGGACCGAGAAGCAGTGCAAGTGAAAATTCCCGAAAATATTCAGCAGTCTTCTCACCACACCGCTTTTCTTGAATTGCTGACAGAAATCCGCCATATTTGTTGCTTTTATGTTTGAGCTTTTCGGAATGGTGCCACAAATAGGAGAAGGAGCTCCAAAATGCAAATATTCAGATATTGTTCATGTAAAGCACAACCCTTAGTTTCTTTGTATAAACTTTTCATGCTCAAGTTTCATCTAAAGACCAGAATTTTGGCAATTAACGAGATGATTCTCATTCTATTCCAGTGTATATCGTACACAGCATATAGTTATACATAGTAAACATAAGGTATACTATGTATATATCCAGCACATCACTTTTTGTAGACAATCCATTGCTTTCTTACGGTAAATGATGGTAAATGGTAAAATACTACTACTAATTACTATTTGATATAAAGTTATTGAACCATTCAATTGCGTAAATAAGGTGAATATGCAAGCAGTACAATAAGACGAGCGTAAATTTGGAAAGCTCGTTCAGAAGCTTACAAACCTGACGAACCATAATACCACCATAACCTATTATTATTGCTGTTCTATTTTACTTCTAAATGAAGAAATAAAATGATTTCACTCGAATTTCAGGCTAATTCTCATGAAAATCACTGTTTTTTCTTGTACGGTGAACTTCTTGAAGGCATAGGAATGAGTTATTATTTCGAAGACCAACAACCCAAGCAACATGCTGCAAGGGCTTCATCAGCTCCCTTCATCTCGTTCATTCAATTCCCATGAGCCCTTCAGTTATTTGCCTTGAAGGGATATTATGCACACTCTCACACAGTTTTGACGGACTTATTTGAGCGAGGGAGATAATAAAATACCAGAACAGCTAGAGAGGGAAAATTCCTTGTTCACTTTTTCTCCACTAACCAGTCATTCTCGAGAAGCAAAAATGTTACGAGGTTGCAGCATCCAGTGAATCCACCGGATTTATACTCACTTTTTTCATAATTATAAATATAAGCTACCAACACACTCTCATAGAGCAAGTAATAATGACTACTTGGTCATTATTAGAAGAGCCCTTTAGCATCCCATATCCCAAAGATCTCAAAGTCCTTTAGCGTGGCTAGAAATCCCGCATAATACACTTTAGACAAGAGAGATTACTTTGTGGGGAAGCAGAAGAGCGGGTTCTCGTACAGAGTCCAGGTCAAGTTACACATCATCATCATCATCATCGCATAACTCTCTTTCTCGCTGCCTAAATTTCCCAAGAAAACAGGACAAGGCGAGGATAAGCTCTCTCCACATCCTTTGTATCAGCTGCTGAACACAAGAACCACGTTGTCAAGTTCACACTGCATATTCGATCTTCCTCAGCCTTTGGAGCGACGATGACACATACATCACACGCTTCATTCAGAAATATCATCCATGTTTTTCTCTGCATAACAACAAGTGTGGCAGGGGCTCTAGAGGACAAAGTACTCGAAACAAATTGTTTCTCGAGAAAAGAGATTAAAACAACAGTCTAGTACTGCCCACATCCACTAACGTCCACGTTATCTGGGTTGTGCGGTTTTTTGGAGAAAAATATTCGCCTTCCCATTATGTAAATGAGACACCAGAAAAGTGTGAATTCAACAAAGCCTAGAATATCCATAAATCCCGTACTCGTTTTTTTACTTCGAATACTATGAAAAGGTCCGATTATTACGTAGAAAGAATAAAAATTGATGGTTACACAGATACATGCGGGACGGTTGCCGGATATCCTTCGCATCTTTGATTCCAACAAATCACAAGCTACTAATAAGCTAATAAACATATTTGCGGCTACATAAGACCGCACCATATCTATTTCACACTAAGACCAGTGTGATTAATTTAGGAAGCAAGTTTCACGTTCCCGTTAATACCCAGTTCAATGTTCAGATTAAAACGGGAATGAAAACAGTACAAGCCAAAGCTTGGAATGTGTGTAACACTCCACTGTGCACCCCAATCCAGCCAGGCAAATGAAAAAGAAAGCAGCATTAAATTTCAATTTAACTTTGTAAGCAATAATAATCATCCATAATATGGCACTCAGCATCACGCCCCACGTCACCCGTCTATCACCCGTCCCATCCACAGTCATTCATTTTTTTAGAGACATCCTCTCTCTCTTTTATGGATACTCGTTCAATCAGTGGCAAGTTTTTGTTATCACAGTCCTGAGAGAGAGATATCACATTTTCTTTTTGGAAAGTGAAGAAACTGCAGAAAAGTACAGTTTTTTCAAACTATTTTCATCATCATCATTCATGATGGACTAACCCTCCTGCAAAAGCAACATTAAAAGAAACACATTACATGAAACATTATATTTGCGAGAGAACCACCTATCTCGAAACCTCAATGGGAAATTGAGCCCATTATCATGCTCCCTGACCTTTATCTCAGAGGCAGAGGCCTTTTAACAGCCGACAAATTGTTGATGTACTCATCTTTATAACACATAATATGCATACAGTACACGATGATGCATTCACACAAACACACTTGTGACTCGACTACTTCCAAAAAAATTTGTTGAAAAAATTCATCCATTCTCTGTGCAGTCATGGATTGCAGAAAAGGAAGAGCCAAGAGTTGTACAAAAAGTTGAATGAAAAAGCGAACATCAGCAGCGCGTCATTTACTAAATGAATGAGAAATGAATGGACAGAGTCATTCATTTGAAAACAAAGAACTTTTGGATCCCGAATGTACCACTTTGACCACTACGGCGAAATGCACTTTGAGGTATATAATATTATGTAAATTATTTGAGCAAAAATGGGAATTCAGTTTCAAAGGCGTTGTTTTACATGTCATGTGCCAGCCTGTGGAATGCACGTCATGTATAAAAATAAAACATGGATGCAGTATGCAAACCGTCGTCAATACACGAAAAATAGAAAACTGCCGAAAATCTTATTTTATTTCTCTTCACAAATAGTTTACAACACTCGAAAGGAGCAGATGTGTCTTCTCCCTTGATGTGATGAATGATGATCTATGAAAAAGTGCAACAAGAATTATATGCAAGTCGTTGCCGGATGTTGCAAGAACCAAGACAGAGATGCGTTTTTGAACAGATTGAATGAGAAATTTACAGACTTAGAGCTTTAGAGACTGCAGACTAATGTTTGCTTACCTTTCTGCGATGTCTTCTTCCTTCAACAACCATGCCACCAGAGAGGCAGAGGAGTAACCATCACCCTAAAATAAAGAGCTCCCTGTTTTTCGTTGTCGTTCCCCAAAACAACTCAGTCTTTTCCAAAGAAGTCAGTCTCGCTCTCTCAGTCGGAAAATTGTTGTCCCAGTAAAATATCCCGGGCGCCAGTAACTCATCAAAGACACGCGAAGCAGGAGGCAATCGACGGGAATGATGCGGGATGTCTTGCGAATCTTCCTACGAACAACCAAAACGGTGAATGAGTAATGGGTAAAAATGTTGAAGATTTGTGGAAGCAAGCTAAATCCTCAGTTATGTATACACTGTGTAACCGAAAGGATGCTTGGAAAGGGCAGTAAAGATAATGTTACTGCTGCGGACAACATGATCATGATGCATCGTCAGGAAGTGCTCAAAATATGTGTACCCAAGAACTAAGAAATAACCAAAGAAATCCGCAATCCTAAATTTAAAGATTTCCCTTTCGTGTTTTTGCAGGTTTTTGTAAAAACCATAAGTAATCGTAAGTGTAATATATCCGGTAACATACGAAACGTGAGACTTTAACATATTTCTACGAGAGTAAATTGCAAGCTGTAAATTCATACAAATTACCGTACTCCGAGAAGAAATTCTCTTTTCTACTGCTATACTGACCTTGCTCTGAGTTAATGACGGGTTAGAAACAACTTCTTAGTCGGTCTGTACCACAACATCAAGAATTCATACAAACACCAACTACCCACACATCTTCAGCCAGAAATCAAGTAAAGCAATTCGGAGCAAGTAATTTGTGCACTTGCAAAAACAGACATGTATTGGTCTACAAAATGCTACTCGTCCGCCTCGGTCAGGAAATCACCCGTGCAGGTATCCATTATCAATAGTTGAAACGAAAGTTTTCTTGTATTAAATAACCGTGTATTTTCCTCTAATTTTGACACGAAAACATATGCATTATGCCTGGTCACGTAAGAATCCACTTGGAGCATTTACCTCGTCGATTACAAACCACAAGATTATCGCAGTTGT